>CAJQUW010003332.1:0-118973 GCA_907163375.1 Prostheceraeus crozeri | reverse complement strand
ATGTCCACTCGACAGCTTTCACGATTAATAATGTTTAGGCACGTTCACCACGAATTCGCCGGGCCAGTTGAATGTCCTTCGGCATGATGGTGACCCGCTTGGCATGGATGGCACACAAGTTGGTATCTTGGAAGAGACCGACCAGATAAGCTTCAGACGCCTCTTGCAGTGCAGAAACTGCTGATGACTGGAATCGCAGGTCAGACTTAAAGTCTTGGGCGATCTCACGAACAAGCCGCTAGAATGGCAGCTTCCTGATCAAGAGCTCAGTGCTCTTCTGATACCTCCTGATTTCTCGCAGAGCAACAGTACCAGGTCGATATCTATGCGGCTTCTTAACTCCACCAGTTGCCGGCGCACTCTTTCGAGCAGCCTTGGTAGCAAGTTGCTTCCTTGGAGTCTTGCCACCAGTGGAGTTTCGTGCCGTCTGTTTGGTACGAGCCATCACGAACTTCTAAACCTCTGTTGTAGACTAATCCACATGCAAATGATTCTATATGCATCTCTGTGATCACATCAAAGTTGATTTATCACATGTCACTATGAAAGATATACATTGTACTGCTGCTGCAACTTCATTTGAAAGTATAAAGTGCGCATACGCATAAAACACAATTATACCCGCGTATAGGACGCATGTTCTTAAGAAGTTGACCTAAAAACCCAAGTGCGTCTTATCCATGGATACTTTTATTATAAAAATTATGTATTTATCATAAAATCATAAATTTATTATAAAAATTTCAAACTTTCAATATTTATCAATATGAGAAGTGCACTGTTGTTTTCTGACTCACAGAACTTGATTTTGGATTACGCGCAATACTGATGATCAATGTCGATTCGAACAATAAACCCATCCTTTCCACGATAGTCTACATAGGCTAGACAGACATCTGCTGACTGACAGGATGAGTGAGTCAGCAATCAGCACACACGACGATCATAGCGATTGAATGGAGTTCACCTTGATTGACTTATGGTCGCCGTTTCTATAAAAATTAATGGAAATTTAGGACTAAAATTAGGATGCGTCCTATACACAGGCACACAGCTTTTCCATCGGTTTTTTATGGTCAAATATCCACTGCGTCCTATACATGGTATCGTCCTATACGCGGGTATTTACGGTACCTATTACTACATGTTGAATTAACCATGCATATGCATCTCAAAATGCTTCTCCATGCTTTTAAAATCTAACTGAGATCCTGGGAATTTATGAGCGCAAGCCTTGATTTGTTGTTTTTATGTTTTATTAACTACGAGAGTAGATAATGAAAAAGTGAGCCAATAATCCTGCTGTCTACCTATGGATTGCTAGAGAAGTGGACGCGAATGCTTGGAATGCTACCAAGAAATGTAACGATATCAACATCAGAGGTTATGTCGACATAGTAAACTAACGAATAGGATTGACATTGCAGGTGCACTATTCCACATCTCAAAACAAATTTACGAGGTTCCCGATTCATTTAATATTCTGTTTAAATAATTGGAAACAATGTGAATGCAAAACACAAAAAAGTAATAAATGCAATAGTGATAATAATAAACATGCTTCTTGTTTTGCAAATCACTAAACAATGTTTTCAAAAAGACCGCGCCCAGCTCGTATAGTGTGCCAACTTACAACAGATGAAACTCTTTTAATCTCAAAATAATGGGATGCCAGAATTATCTCGTCTTAATACCCCGTCACCCGACCGCATGTTTGATCGATGTCTTTTCAACACTCCGAAAGCTGTATAATTGTCTTAATAGCAGAGAAAATTGACTTCATGCAGGTCGACGGTTTGCATGAATTTGAAATACATGATGTCTTTCAGCTAATGATTGTTTTCTCCAGATTCCATCATGGCGTTGAAAATGTCATTTTCCTCATCATGGTGGGACTTGCTAATTTGGAATTTTCTGTGTTTTGCTTGCATTTCATGTCTGTATATTTTCACTTTCAGTTAAAACACTTTGAAGAGCAGGTGGTACACTAGTTTCAGCTACAACATCGCCAGATGTTCTCGCTAGATATTGACCAGATTTTACAGTCGCATCAGATAATTGTCGATAAGTGGTTGTCTGAATGAAGATAACACACGTGCTGCACCGCTGGGCACCAGGCTTTAAGAAATACTGCGTTTTAATTGGTGAAGGAAAATTACTTTTAAAATGTTAAAATATGTACAAAAATACTTTGCATCATCGAGGATCACTTTTAATTTCGAAGAAGCTTCCTTCGCCGGTATTGTGGCCTTGTGATAGAGTGTAGCTTATGAGTCCGCGTGTCCTTGATCGTGTCAAGCCGAGTGGATAAAAAAGATTCTGATTGGCGAGGTTGGAGCACTGGAATAAATGGAAAGTGGAGTATCGCCGAATGTTCTTCCGAGTATAAACAATGACATTTTTCCTTACATGTATATCCCCACATCATCCGGTGTTTCCAATTTTCAAAAAAATCTGAAGACATGGCTGAACTTTCTTTTTCACAATCTGTACTGATTTTTTTATAATAACTAAATAACTTTGAAACCATAGATATGTTCCGTTTCATCAACTGACCCAATTATATGTGAATACAATAAACGTCATAATTAATCAGAAGCATTTACTTTATCTGTATTATGCAGTCTATGTTGTACTTTGATGATCTTATTGCCAGGTTGATCGATCGCTACACAATGGGACTGCCGGCAATCATATCATGTGGTCAAATTCATTAGCAAGTTTACGCTGGCATTACTGACAAATATTGCGTTTCGATAAAAGGTGGCACATGGAATAAGCCACAAGGCTCGCGGAAGGCACAACCCGTCCTTGATTAGTACACAGAGAGAGTCATTAATAGACACCGACATCTTAGGCGAATATTTTGATCGCTTTAGGTATTATTAGGTGAATTATTTTGCAGATTTAGGTCATTAATTCAGGTGAATAAAAATTCCTTAAAATAACTAAATTTATCTGGAGAAAGTGCAAGTTTTTTTCATTTTTTGTTTCTTAACTTTTTCGTTGTCTAATTTGCAAACGAAAACATTACAAGGCACGTAGAAGTTGATAAGCAAGAGATCATCAATGAAATGATAACAAGAGCAGATAAGAGATGATCAGTTATGAATTTAGATGTGATTCGGAACAATTTTATTTCAAACAAAATGACAGTGCAAATCAGACAACAGCAGCTTTGCCAATTTCGCGAACAGAGATCAGTTTACTTCAAATGCTATTGGTAGCTACAAATCTGCGTGTATATTATTCAGTGTGAGTTGTCATTTTTGCTGTTATAACACTAATTCGTCATGAAGATTTTCGATTTTCTCGTTGTGCTCCTTAGTCGGTATTTGCCGCATCAAGATGGTCCGATTGACCGTAAACGATCTCTCGACGTCTGCACTAACCAATGATGAGAATTTGACTTAGCAGCATCAGAAGGCGTTAGAAGAAAATATTTCGAGTACATCCATCTGTAATATCGGTATAATATCTGATGAAGTTCATATAACACTGGATTTTTTAGATAACATGCGCAACACAAAATCAAAATAACAGCGTTGAGTCGAAAAGAAAACGATTTAGGTGCTGTGACAAAATTATTGGAATCTAGGTAGAAAATATATTTTAGGTAATTCACCTAGATTGTCGAAGTCTAGTAACAATGGCATGCTTATTGCTAGCGACTTGTGGCTTATAGATTATGATGAATTGTTAAGCAAAGTGCGCAGGATGGCTATGATATTCTTCCTCCCCCACTCAAAATTGTTGACCGGAGAAGGTATATCAGAAAACCGCCATTAGGCCTACCTAATTTCTCTTCGGAAAAAGCGAGGCAAGTGCAAATTTAATAGTCTCCTACAAGCCACAAGCCGCCTCGATGCCTCAGTATTGTAACTTCATTTTAAAGAGGGTATAAGATGAATATAAGATGGGTTAACTTCCAAAAATTGCAACTGTTTTTCATGATTTGACATGATAGCAAAATAAGCTCTCCCTGCTTTGTTAGACAATTTGACAAAAACAGAGCAGCATGTTGTGCAGTGCTTCATCAGCTCGCTCAGCCACTCTACATAGATTAAGCTAGTTTGGACCATTCCGAGCACAGAATTAGATACATCTGCGGTCGCTTCGGTTTCCTAGAAAGGAAGAGTTATATGTAGCCTTAATATCGAAATGGCACATCACAGAATTAGACAACTTGCTCCTTCTCGAATGGATAATTCGTGTATCGCTCACTATTGGAAATGGCAAACAATAAGCTGTCAGATGAGGACACCAGAGTCAGAGAGAGATGCGTGCGTGTTGTGATATCACTTCGCACACACCAAAACACACATCGTCTGGCAACATTCGATTCAGTGTATGCACTATGCTGTTAGGAATGGTGAGAAGACGGTGGTGAAATCATCAAGTGAACTAATTTTCGTACGCCTGCTACTTTCTTTAATAATGATCGGAAGGGCCAACATTATGGAGAAAACGTGTGGGCAATGATCTGAATTCTTCGAATCTGAAGGAATTTTGCCAATCGAAGCACTTTGCTAGAACTCACATTAATCCGCAAGCGACGCACGACTTTTTGTCCTATCTCTGTAAGGTATTAGGAATTCCTTTTTGCCCACTTAATAGGTTCCTCAATGTGCCGTCCATTTCGTATTAATCACACTTTTAGCAAACCGAAGCAGAAAAACAAAATATTAAATGGTTGCAGGGAAAAGTAAGAAGATCAGCATTGGCCTCACGAAGACATAACATTCTACCTGCCAATGTCAGAAAACTACCCAGATCAGATGAAATGCCATTCAGTGAATTACTTGGCAGCAAGTGAAGATGCTACACGATACTTAGCTTTTGATTAACTCATAAAAATGTTCGCACATTTTCAAATCGTTATTTTCTAACATGCATCAATTAATGCGTGGTTTTCGTGATTGAATAGTTCGTGCAGTTGCATTCATCTTTGCTTCGTTAATAAAAGTCATTTGATCTTGTCTTTCTGACAAGGCGGAACTAATTTCTAAACTGATCGTGTGATTTATCAGAATCGGCTTCTGACTTTTTAGCATTATGTTGCATTATTAAATCGAGTCGGGCACCGTATTGTGATTGCAGCAAAGAAATATCAACTTTATCTCCGCATCAGCTGGCAAAATAATAATTGAAACAGCAACACACCATCGATGGGAAAATTAGAGAACGTTGCAACAGATAAAGCATTTCGAAAGTTAAAGCTTTTACCATTATTGTGGGGTTGGTTGATGCTATAGAGTAAGTGTATTGGGTAGAGTGGTAACTCTGCATTCACTAAATCCCCAATGTGTATACACTTCGATTTTATTAAATGAACTCGAGGGGGATATAGTTGGTAATTGTTACCAAATGTGAGATATGCAGCTTTGAAGAAATTGCCACGGAATTGAGTGATCATGATTGCAATGCAGAAGGAATGATGGTATTTTACAGATCCTCCATGTCATGACAGCCTTCGAGAGTTAATGTTTGTTAAATTAGCAACTCATTGACTTGCTATCGCTTTCATGCTGAACCTCAAGAGTATTTTCTTTAGCGTGATCAAATCACAGGCAACCTGCCACTGGCAGAGCAGAATCACATAATCAAAGACAATGATGTCAATTAGCTTTGAAATATGTAAATGGGTCCACATCACTATTCAGATTCAAGAAATGAAACATGAATTTTGTGATCGAATCATAAAATCATGCCGGTGAAGATTGAATTAAAAGCATGAAATTTCAACCAAGAAAACACGAATAATATCGCAACTTTTTCATGAAGACTTCCATAGTAATACGGTTCATGAAATTCCCTTGATAATCAGCATAATTTCCGCTTAGTTATGATGCTTATTAGCAAATATTCCAGGGTTGGCCGGTAAAAACCTGGTAAAAACCACCAGCGTTTGGCACCATTTTTTGGCTAAAACTGGCAAAAACTGGCTAAAACTATTTTTCCAGCATTACTACTTGAGTTTTTTGGTTACATACAATATAAGGGATCATTGTCACTCCTTACTTTATTGATGAACGTTAGTCGAAATAAGTTCACTTTACTTTTTCATCATTCGATAAACATTTAGGCCTGTATTTTCACAATTCAAACCTATCAATATCGCATTTCAATCAAGAAATATGTTCCAAGTATAGGTGTAAGAATATGAATTATTATAAAAAATGTTGTCATAAAGCTGCTGTACATTATTTTAAGCGTGCACGTGTTTTGTTGCTTTATAAATTTCATTCATTGTAAGATGCAACAGATGCCCATGCTGGAAGGAAATCACTTGGCTCTATATAAAAGATCGAAAACAGGCATTCGATGAAGCTAGAAGGGGAGGAAAATGTAGAAATCTGGCCTCGGATTTCTACGATTAACCTCCCTGCTGATCTCATAGAATAGCTTGTCTTCTAAATCTGTGGCGAAAGTCCCATACCTATTGTGATTACACGAATATTACTATGAAATTTATCCTGCACTCCCAGAAGGACTAGATTAAAAATTTTGCCCTTCAACATTTTTCATGTCATGGTAATTTACCCTCACATATTTAGAGGATAAGGTTATGTTAAATGAATTTAAAACCGAGAGTTAAGTTTTGATTTCAGCTCAAAATTTGGAAATTTCAAGAACTTTAAACAAACTTGCATATCACAATAATGTCAAAATTGTTTGTCGCTCTCAGATTCTATTAACAAGATCAATTTTAAAGCTTACTGGACATGTTCTTTTGTTGAGATTATAACTGAAGCTGTTCAGACATACATTATACCTCACTCTATCAAGATTGCTGGTGCGAACAATGTCATTTAATTATTATTTGTTTTTACAAATCATGATTTCCTGCTACAGTCACAAGCATTAGTATATTTAGTATATTTCTAAAAAAGTAGAAATGCATTCTACGTGACTGTTGCACATTGCTTGATTTGGGAGGTGAGATTTTCCGGTGCAAAGATTTTTTGATAGAATGTCTTTCTCTGCATTCATGAGACCTGGGTTCGAATCTAGATCTGATGAAACCTAAGCTACTACTAAAATACACTCTACATTCTTGCTGAACACTCAACACAGAAGAATGACAGTGGGATTATTGAAGCTCGTCCACACGAAGGAAGTGGTTTGCTTAATTTAGCTCTATGTATAAACCAGTTATATTCATATATTTATTTTCATTTTTTCATTCATTTGATGATAATTCTGCGAGTATCTGACAACTTCTGTTACATGAACCAAAGAGCCAAAATGGTGCTGAAGTCTACATTTGTTCTTAAATCACAAGAAAAGGTCAGAGCAATCGTAAAGAAAGACAACATCGTTTGTCGTTCGATATAAAAACATATCATGTAGATCCATCACAGAATGAATGTCATGTTTTGGAAGATAAGAGTTGCAATTGCAAACTGCAAACCCGCAGGCACCGTAATACTTAAACTCCAACTTGCTGTCGATCATTTCGTGAGAAAATAGACTGATTTTCGGAATTTTAGTTTTAGCCGGTTTTTTGCCAGTTTTAGCCGGCAAAAAGCCAACCCTGAAATATTCATTCCCTTTGATATACAACTTGTTTCATGCTACTTATATAAAAGCGTCATCTTGATAGTATATAAAATGGCAAAATTTTGACTTTTCTGAAACTGCTCAAATAATGTTTTTGATCACGGGAACGCAATATCCGCAAAAAACTGAATCCTTTGATATAAAAATTTTCACTGTATACAGATACTTTTTGAGTCGACACTCTACCTATATATCCCTACACTATGTTTGATGCAGATTTGGCAAATCGACAATACGAGCGTACTAGACTGTCATTTATACTGTAATCAGTGACATATCCTATCCCGATCTGTAGGCCTGGGCAAAAATTGCAAGCCTGCATGCACCATGCAACTTAAATTAACTGCACTGTTTTCACTATATATATTAATTCAAATTCGAAGCAAACAGACAATGATCATGATTATGTAATGAGCAAAATTATAGCTTAATTAATTGTATATAGCATTGAGATAGGTTCATTTGTGTGTAGGTTAGTCTAGAGCGAACATAATCCTATCCCACCCGTTGCATGCAGTGGTAGGAAGCGATGGAAATTGACAGATATTAGTCTCTCTTTGTCTTGTGGGATCGATCAAGCGCGCATTGATGAAGTAACTCGCATGCGAACCCACGAACCTCAGCGGTCAAATTGCAGGCAGGCCTGTCAAGAGAAAATAAGTATTTTTGACTCAATTTTTCTTAGTGATAAATTCGTCAAATGGGAATAACATTCTAAATTTCTTCACGATCTAAATTTGAGGATTGTGTACGTTTCATGTGGTGTCAACGCTGTATTTCGTCAGAATTCAGGCTTGAATTTGCACTACGTTCAATGGAAAATTGATCTTCTTCCCCCTCGAGACTGGTTCTGGGCGTGACTATCAATATTGAGGAAAGTCATCCCCAGAGCCAAACACGCCGACTCAAAGGAGTTCAACTACACTATTGTTCAATTATTGTTCAAATTAGCTAATCATTTTAGTCACTCAAAAAGCTGGCTATAACGATATTATCACCTGACAGTAGACAGAGCATCTGACATTGCAACATTTAGCATAATTATCTGGAACAGTAGATATCAAACAGCATCAACTGCTTGAGTTAGTGATAGCTCTCTTCTATTTCTGTCTTAAACACGGTAAGCCAATAGTATTCTTATACTATTACATGCATTAGAATTGATCAATTGTTGAATATAATTATTAAACAATCTTCGTGTTATTTTTAATTCGCAAATTGTCAACCAACACCAGTAAAACGACAATTCGTAAGCCTTAGCTCTTGCTTGACCCTTAACCCTCGTCTTGCAAATTACAGAGAGTCTAGCATTGTAATATTCCTTTTGTTTATGCAGATCCATGTGCTTCTGAGTTTGGTGCACTTGATAACCTAATGATCTAATATTCACTAAATCACTCAAAATGAGATTTGTCAATTTTAAGATTTTGACTACAAATTTAAGGCAGACATCTTTATGAGTAGACGGAAATGTGATGTTTCTCGTATCTGCTAGCTTGCCCGAATTGCTCTTGATAATAACGGAAACGTTATGATAGTCATTTAAAAAATATAAAGCAAAAGGACAAAGCACATGTTCATAAAATGTAGAAATAAAGCATAGTTATAAACACTTCATGAATTTAAACCAACCCCTGACATGCACCCCTGACCCATAAAAGCCATGAAGGTCTAAAAGTCCATACCTTATGGGGAACCTTAGTCAAATAGCAGAATTCCATTTTAATTATCGGATTAGTGCTTAAATGGAATCGGCTTTGCTCTCGGGATGAAATGAATTTAATGGATTTGTTGCTTAGGGTTCAATTATTTGTTGAATTTTACCCTCAAGAAGAAATTTTGAATATGCAAATAGAATGACAACTAATAAAGTAATTCAATAAATGACATTAGCACTCTTGATTCCCCTACCGCACTCGCCAGACCCAGCTATCAGACGGAAGTCCTCGGTGGAGACGAGCTCACACCTTCTTCAATAGGTCACGCTGACGGTACACAGGTATCGGACCGAAGTCCTCGGTGGAGACGAGCTCACACCTTCTTCACTAGGTCACGCTGACAGTGCCGTTCATAATTCATGAGTGTCATCAGCATAAATCGGGGAATCAAGGGTGCTGATGTCTCTTATTGACTTAAAAGTTCTCATTCGATGCAGATATTCAATGTACGTGTACTGCAACAGACCTTTGCTGTGAAAAGAAAATTTGCTTATCATTCTTAAAAAGTTTTGTCTTGTCTATGTCAATTCAATCATAAAGTAGATTGTCGAAGATTGTTTATCGCGAGAGGTTTCTTCTCTTTAAATATCAATTCTCCGCATTTATTGGAAGCATTTAGCGTGCAACGATAGGCAAATTCAACCAGGGAGTTTAGCGAAATTCAGTTTTCTTTCATTGCTCAACAGCTTCTAAAGGAAAATGACTAAGATCACAATGTAACTCAATTTCATGTAGCTGCATTATGTCTTTATTATGTCATACTGAATCATGAATCTGACTTGAATTACATTTGTTAATGCTTTGTTCAAGAGAGACCTACGTTTGCTGCAATGATTGCAATGTTATTACTTCAACATCGCATTATTCATGTCATGCTAAATCATAAAAGGCAGTAAAACGAATATCTTGTGTGCTGTATTCAGTTTCTTGTCCTTGGAAAGTTCAACAGAATGGTTAACGAAGTATATATCTCTACAAGAAGCGTAAGGTGCTTTATGCTAACTTCGTTCTCGAGAAGAAGGAACAATGTAAGAAGCGTAAGATCATCTTTTCCATGTTATCTTACAGGAACATGCTTCCATAAAGGAATGTGCAATATCCCATGCTTTGCTGATTTGAGAATCGGTGGTGTTTTCTATCGCGTTAGAGGCTCCGTACAGTTTGAGTTCACAAAACTCTTCCGACATCTAAATATCCCAGATAGTGGGCGCATTCTTCCCCTCATAAAATTCGCTTTAGAAACACTACTTATTAAATTCAACAGCATCCTAATAATGTTTGGTTATTCAAATTTGTCACGTCAATAAAATTTCCTGTCTATCAAGTTAGTCTAATTGTAATGATCTTAAAGAAGCAAGTAAGAAGGCTCAGTCCCATGGTCAGACCTGCACACAGCATTGGTATAAAAATCTATAACGCCGGTTTATACATCACAATGAAGTCACGAGGTCTGGAAACAATAAAAATAACCGGATGTCATCAGAAGTGACGAAATACAAAAAAATTACCGGTAATTGCTCCTTCTTGAGTTGTACAGTTTTATCAAACTTCTAACACTTTCAATCTATTTTTCCTACGGCTATGTTCGAGAATTATCAAGCATCGAAATACTTCTGACAGAACAGAAATACCTCCTTAACATTTTCTTTATCAATTCATGCTTTGTTGTGCTGTTTCATTATCGCCCTACACGCCTTGCGTTTGGAAAATATGGAGTATATTAGCGGGGCACCGAACTTCTGATATGGCCATAAAGTGAATCTTTTGGAGTCTAGCTGAACGATAGACATCAATGAAAATGAGATTATTGAATAAATATTTTATATTAGTCACCATAAAATTTTCTTCATCATCTATAAGCATCTCATGACAGGAATTCTAATGATCAATACATCCATTTAATTCATTGATTCGATGATTGATTAATATGACATGATATAAAATTTGCAAGTTTATTCAAACAAATAATAAATAGGTCTGTATAAACACAAACCTAAAATTCTGTAATGAGGAAAGAAGTATCAATGCTTCATGATTTTTTTACCTCTGTATCTCATCAAGTTTTCCGTTTAATTTCCGTTAGTATATGTAATAATTCCTGAGATTGTCATGTAGTAACTAACATCACACCGACGCTGTGGCCATGTGGCATAGTGTTTGCTGTGTGTGCGGGAGACTTGGGTTCAAACCTAAGCTTGGTCAAACCTAGGACGTTCAAAATAGGTTCGCTTAGCATTCTTGTCTGAATTACTTTTAATCAAATTATTTATTTATTTCTATTTGCTTCGGTATCTTTATTTTTGAGACTAATTGAAATATACAGTAAGCATTAGGAGAGTCATTTTCCAACAATTTCAAGAAATACTTGATGTTCTTCACTCTAAGAGAATATTTTTTGAGTGACATACATTCTTTAAATGTTCCTATCAAGCCAACAACTGCAATGGAAACAAACTACACGCTGCAAGCATTCTTATGCTCTCTTAGCATGTTTTTCGATGCCTTCTGTTGGGCTTCATAAGAATTGGATGAACAAAGTACATTTTCAGATAGCTTAAGTGTTTAAATAAGATAAATATAATGATAAATATCAGTAACGATGCTTTCTAAACAGACAGATGCATAAACTTATTTGTTATGTAATTTCTGTCGGTTGTCTTCCCCATTTTCACTCGCGCTTCAGAATACTAAAACCATGGATACTTCAAAAAGATTCTCCTATCTTTCTTTGCAATCAATGCAGCTTCGTGTCAAAAGATGTGAAATGAATTTCAATGTATGATGGGAAAATATTCAGCTGATGTGTGAAACATGACGAGTATAAATCACCATGCTTTAAAACTCCCGATTATTTGATTCGATTAAAATATGCGGTGCGGCTGGATATCTGCTATAGTCCGGTGCACCCATTCTGCTTATCTTGCATACGCTTATCCGTTTCCTTTGAACATTTGTATATAGAAGGAAGGAGTTTTAGGAAAGCTTTTTGTACTTGCCGTTGAAGAAAATTAGAATGTGTTTCTGCAGCTCCTCTAATTGAAATTCATGCACTGAAAGTGAAGAATACCAAGGGAAGTTTTCACTTTTGTAATTTATTCATTTCTGTTGCTACAATCGTCTACACATTTCAGAAAATTTTACACACATTTCAGGGAGTCACATCTGTATACAGTGAAAATGTTTATATCAAAAGATTCAGTTTTTGTGAAGATTACGTTCCCGTGGTCCAAAATATTTATTTGAACAGTTTTGAAAAAAAGTCAAAATTTGCCAGTTTATATACTACCGAGATAACTCCCCGATATAAGTAGTATGAAGCAAGTTGGATATCAAAAGGAATGAATATTTGCTAATGAGCATCCTAACTAAGCGGAAATTATGCTGATTATCAAGGGAATTTCATGAACCGTATTACTATGGAAGTCTTCATGAAAAAGTCGCGATATTATTCGTGTTTTCTTGGCTGAAATTTCATGCTTTTAATTCAATCTTCACCGGCATGATTTTATGATTCGATCACAAAATTCATGTTTCATTTCTTGAATCTGAATAGTGATGTGGACACATTTGCATATTTCAAAGTTGATTGAAATAATTGTCTTTGATTATATGATTTTGTTCTGTCAGTGGCAGGTTGCTTGTGATATGATCACGCTAAAGAAAATACTCTTGAGGTTCAGCATGAAAGTAATATGTAGCAACCCATCGAATTTCTAATTTAACAAACATTAACTCTCCAAGGCTGTCATGACATGGAGGATCTGTAAAATACCATCATTCCTTCTGCATTACTATCATGATCATTCAATTCAGCTGTGATTTCTATAAAACTGAAAAAGTTACCATATCTCACAATTGGTAACAATACCCAATTGTATTTCCCTTGAGTTCATTTAATAAAATCAAAAGTGTATGCACATTGGGATTTAATAAATGCGGAGTTACCACTCTACCCAATACACTTACTCTATGGTTGGGATCATATTCAAATTCCCTTTTGTTCAAGGGCTGTCAGTTTATCTGCTAGCTCAAATCCCAAAAACAGATGCTGATAGAAAACTTTTAAAAATAGGAATCTTTGAATTTATAATTTAAAATAGATGACATGAATTCTTTTAAAGCACCTTCATCAAAATGAAAAGGGAAGGAAGCTTAAATGTTAAGGTTACATGAACGAAACGAAATAATCGAAATTGAGCAAGTCATTCGGAAACATTTGGAATAGAAATCCAGAGTTATTCCTCCTTGTTTTTTCGGCTCTGTATTCATTGAAATTCCTTTAACCGAAATTGAAACCTAATCAAACAAACGGTCACGCACCAACAAATTCTATTGACTTCCAAACATGATAGCAAAACAGGAGAAGCAGAATGCGGTAACAATTAGTTCAAAAAGAATCATTTTCTGACTATCAATGCGCTCGTTTTCCTAATTATCAGAGGAATTTGACATTTCTCCCATGCCACACCGAATTTTACATATCCACATGTTTTAGAGTTTAAATGATTGACAGTCTCAGAATTGTGAAATAGTGAGACACGAACTAGAAGATAGAAGGAAAATGTGCGTGACTAAACCGATAAATCTTTCGAAATGTACATTTTCTCCCGAATCAACATTCCACTCAAAATCTATGATTGAAGGCAAGAAATTTGTCAATGTGCAAGTTATTGTATTCGAAAGCTATATAAATACGTTGCAACCGCGATGACCACTTTCTATTGAATTAAAAGTGGGTAAGCAAAATATATGCATGCTCAGCTTATCCAAAAAGCTTATAGCGTTATTAACTGCTTCTCAATGTCGTGTCATAATTAACCATAATTAATTGTCCTAAGCATTAATTTTTCTTAATCAGGAATTCCATATTTTTTTAATCAAAGTTGTTTTTGCAGGACCTGTTTTAAAAATTAAAAGTGAGTGAATCAGATAAATGTATAATGTCTACAAATCGAACACTGTAAACATGGAATGCAATACTTGCACGAGATAGTTACGGTACTTCGCAGCTATATACAGTAATTATTATAAGCTCAAAATACGAAAGTCTGAACGAACAAAGATATTAAGTATATGCAATCTATGGTGTTTTTTTGCCACAAAGCACAATGAAAACAAACTAAACTTGAAAACTGCAACTTTATATAAAAAGAAAGTAATGTAAAGAAATAATATTTCAATACGAATATGAATAATATACCTCAAATGTACCATAGCTTGTTTATTCTGTTAATGTATTCCGATAAGTAACATTTGCGATGTGTGATCTAAGAAAATCTATGATGTCGTCATGATATCGCTGCCTCAAGATAGACAAATGTATGCTGAGTCTGTAAAAATATATCTATGTAGGTATGCAATATTACTTTTTGTACATCACTTTTGTGCATTCCTCTTTCCATTTTTGTGCGAGACTCCTTTTCTTTGAATTGTCGAACATCTCAATCAACTACCTGCTCGAATTTTCTATGTCTCGACATTGATCTACCCAAGGGAACATCTTATATATTTATCTCATTGTATCTTCCTCCCCCTGTCTCCTCAGACACTGCCAATTCCTTAATTGATCTACTAAATCTGTGGATTAACCCAAACAAACCTACATTCTAATGTGGAGATCTAAACCTACCACATATAGATTGGTCCATTCCCATAAACCGAGGTGATGCTGCTCATGAGACGTTCATAAACGGTATTTCCCAGAATAATCTTATACAACTGGTTGAAACTCCAACTCGAGGAAACGCCATCCTAGATCTCGTGCTCACAAATTGTCCAAATGTTGTCTCTAAAATCATTGTTTCCCCTTCCTTTCACTCTTCTTGCGATCACTTGCCTGTTGAATTCTCTATCCTGTTACCGAGCACTCTTAGTCCTCCGAAATCCACTCGTCGTTTTTACAACTACAATAAGGCAGACTTCAATGGCATGTCCACGTACCTTAGCAGCATTAACTGGTCACCTATCATGAATGGTTCTGTAGATGTTGAAACTGCGTGGGATTTCTTTATTTTGACCATACAAAGCTGTATTGCACAATATGTCCCTGTAATTGCCGAGAAAAAGTATCGCTCAAGAGCACCGAAAATTCTACGAAAACTCCTTGCTAAGAAGAAGAAATATTAAAAGAAAAATTCCGCAAAATATAAAGAAGTTGCACAAGAATATGATCACGCAGTAGAACAAATAGCGATGTTTAGAGAGGAAAAGCTAACTCAGAGTGGAGATATTCGTAAATTTTACGCCTATGCTAAGCGCCGAACGAAAAGTAGTCGCGCAATTCCACCCATCTGCAATGAAAATGACAGTATAATTTTTGACACCCTCGATAAAGCAAACTTATTATATGGTCACTTTGCATCCGTCTTCACATCAGACGATGGTGCCTTACCTCCCTTCCCTAAACGAGTGAATCCTGGAATTTCTCTGGATTTCATTCATTTCACTCCGGAAATTGTTGAAAGAGCTCTAGAACGGTTGCCGCCTAAATTATCACAAACTCCTGATGATATCCCTCTACTTATTCTTCGACGTCTTGCTAGTACTCTCGCATTCCCATTAAGTTGCATTTTTGATCTATCCATGTCAACCGGCAAATTACCATCTACTTGGAAAAAAGCTCTAGTCTGTCCAGTCTTTAAGAACAAAGGGTCCTCCTCTTCCACCAATAGCTATCGCCCGATCTCACTTACCTCTGGCTGTTGTAAGGTCATGGAAAGGGTAATTTCTGATGAAATATATTCCTATACAATGAGCCATAAGCTTTTATCCATGGAACAGCACGGCTTCCTTCCGCGACGTTCAACAGTTACACACATGCTCAGTTCGATATTCGAAATGTGTTCTGCATTAAGTCTCCATAATCGCTTCGACTGCGTGTACATTGATTTCTCCAAGGGCTTCGACACAGTATCAATACCTAAGCTTCTCCATAAACTCTCAAGCTATGGTTTCAATGGTCAATTGCTCCAATGGATTAATAATTATCTGTGTAATCGAACTCAGAAAGTCATAATCAACACCATCACTTCGGACGCGGTAGCTGTTACAAGTGGCATGCCCCAAGGCTCTGTTCTTGGACCTGTATTGTTCCTTCTTTATGTCAATGACGTGTTTGACTGCCTTGTTGGATCGACTTCAGCCCGCCTTTATGCTGATGACTTGAAATTTATGTCAACCAGAAGTTATAACTCCTCTTCACAAGTATCTTCAGACCTAAAACACACTCTTCTCAAATTTGATAATTGGTGTAAAACGTGGCAACTGAAGATTTATATGCAAAAAAGCTTGCTGTTTACTGCTGGCGATCGATATGCTCCTTCCGTCAACTATCGTCTCGACAGCGTATCCCTGAAAAATTCAGTCACTGTGAAAGACGTAGGCTTTTTGATCTCATCAGATCTCAGATTTAGTGATCACTGTGCGCGCATCAACTTAACCGCTTATGCCAGAGCATACTGTATCCTAAAATCTTTCGTTTGCCACAACTCTCGTATCTTGATGAAAGCCTTTGTTGTCTTTGTTCGCCCTCTCTTGGAATATGGAAGTGTAATCTTTTCACCGTACCTCAAACGCGACATTTTTCGTATTGAACGTGTTCAGAGATTCTTCACCCGCATCGTCTGTAAACGCTCTGGTATCAAGTATGACAGCTACTCTCACAGATTACAACTGTTAAAATTAAAATCTCTAGAATATAGGCGCATTTTGTTGGATTTGTACTTCTTGTATAAACTGTACTACAATCATTTCGACTTGTCGCTCAACTCTTTCTTTACCACCTACCTTTCATCTCAAATTACTCGAGGTCAATCACGTACCAGCTGTCAGATTGTGCCAGTCTTTAAAGTTAATTCGAGCTATCTCAGTGGATTGTTTTTCTTTCGCGTCATCAAAATATGGAATTCATTAAACGATTCAATAGTGAAAGCTCCAACCTTCATGATGTTCAAGAATAGACTCAAATCAATTGATCTAAGTGAATTTTGCTCATACTGTGACTGCTAGTATGTGATTTCGTATAAAATTATTTGACAAGTGCTTTTTATGCCTGATGGTAAATTTTATTTAGATACATTCCTACATTACATATTGAAGATGATTCTCATCATAATGAAGATCAAGAAGAGTCTCAATCTCATTGATCCGAGTGTAGTTGTATATATTGTGACCATGATCATGAAAGTGTAAATTTTGTATAGATGATTTTGTTGCATTCATTCTTGTATTAGATGTTAAGCATTTACGTTCTTTTGCTCCATTGTGAGGACTCCCATCCAATGAACTCTTATCATGTCGTGATCATCACTCTTCAAATTTGTAAATATAGGCCCTATAGATCTCACGTATTTTGTATATGGTATATGATGTATATCATGATGACTCTGAAAATTTGTAAATATGTAGGTCTCACATAATTAGTTTATGATGGCATATGATGTGCATGTACATCATGATCACTTGGTGTATTTGTAAATATATATCTCATGTATTTTTTATTGATGCTAAACTTTGCGTATGCATATGTAACACGTTATCAACGCTTGCTTGTAAGTGCCCTTGCGGCCATCGCTTTGCGTTTTCTGTATATTTCAGAATAAACATTTATGACTTATGACTTACTGCTAACTTAAAATTTAGATCATTCATCCCATCACTCTATGTATGCAGTTCTATTTCTATGACTGCGGAAGTCACTGATTTTCATGACATCATAGATTGTTCTAGCTATGAGACATACCAAATGTACCACAGCTTCAGCGACATGACCTAAATGTCACTTCATCGCAATGGTACATTTGGTTAATGTAAAGACAGATGCAACAACCACTTTGAGTCGCATTGACTCATATTGTTTTGGTGCATTTGTATTAGCTGCGGCAATCTGCATCCAACTCCAATGATTTCTTCAAATTCAGCCAAAGCAAACCAATTGTGCTCAACATCCAACCCCGACTCCACTTTTTCTGATGATATGTCGAATGAAGTTTGATAAAAAACATCTCAATTCAAATATTGACATTTCTTTTACCCTCACAAATCAAATAACATAATATGGAAATAAACACTCATAGGCGTGCGTGCCATGTGACCACATTATTATTTTAAATTTGTGAATAAGTTGTGAATGACTAGGTCATCATCATTCAACGAAAAAGGAGGAAGGGACTGTCATTGTTGCTAATGATCATTATACTCCTTGGGAACGGGAATATGATCAAACATCCATCCGATCAATCTTGACATCGTCCATCTAAGCATATTGGAAAATCAATTTCAAAAATTCTTTCAAAAAATTTTCTTAAAAAATTCAAAAGATGCGCATGAAACATTGCCAGGTCAATGGCTGAGAAGTTCATTATGACATTGATATCAATAAATTTCATGCACAAATGCTTCCATCTAAACAAATTGAGTATCACCCAGAGAGGTTCCTTGAGAAAAATTGACTCACCAAAATTAGTAATATAATTGATTTGAAAGATTCATGTTAGAGAAATCGATGTCTTTATTATGAAGTTTTGTTTAGGCGAAAACGATTTAAGCATTTTCTTGACGAAGCAGCTCTTAGAATGCTATATTTATTCAATTAAAATAACTGATCGTCAATGCTTTCATCCATCCATGTCTCTGTCAAGGAGAATATCTGATGGAAATTGATTGTTAACGAGAATTCGAAAGTCAGCCATTTTATCCGTAAATGATCGTGAACTCAAACTGTCGGAAATTGCATATTTTTGTGCTTTTCATTCGAAGGATTTGTAAGGCAATTCCGAGTAAGCATCAACCTCGACGTTGAAAATTTCAATTGAGATTTCGATGATTTTGTTCATCAATTCTGTCGAACAATACCTAAAATCACTAGAAATTGATAGCAATTGTTGAATCTGCAAACGCTCTATTCTAATATTAACTTTATTCTAATCTATGACATTATTTAAAGCAAGTAGCTGTGATAACGGGGATCAAGGCGAGGTAACATGGGTAGGCCTATTATTGAAAATAGGATAGAGTAAGGCTAGCAAGAGAAATAAGGAGGAAGTGAATTTCTACGACATCTCTAAGAAGATAAGAAGTGTCAACGAATATATCAATTATAAAGGAAAAATAATGAGAGCGTATAGATGTTTGATGACCAAGTATAAGAGGTTTGTGAAATACCACAATCGGTCAATAAAGCCATCAAGAGAGTAAAAATAGGCACAAAAATCTTCAAGAACAATATTTTTGCCAAAAGTCTGGGACAACCAAGTCGATGAATGCTGCAAGTAATGCCTAATGACACGATGAAGTAGAATAACAAAAGAAATTGCACAAAAAAAGGAGAAAATTTTTATCATTTATCATTCAGAAAACATTTCATGACATGTTCCCGGTCAGAAAGATATGTTCATCGAGCGATCTGTTCTATATAAGAGTAAATTCTAAAGCACAGCATGGTAAAAGTGAGCCCATACAGTGTTCAAATTGCAGCAAGCCGATATTGAGATCGTCCTAGCTCATTCAGCCCTCGAAAAGGCTTTTCTTGATCTCATCTCCAATCTATATCAGCCCAAGAACATGCGTCTTAGACAGCAACATGATCAATTAAAGCACTATGAACTGAGTGCACATGGCCTATATAGAGACATTCACTATTGTTTTGTACTCATCTAAATGCTTCTCAGTACACATAATATACAGCATGTACAAGGATGTTTGAATTCTTAATTGGAATAATAAATAGTGTCAATCCATAATAGATAGCGTTAGAAATAGAGGGGAAATTATAGAAAATAATGAGAACAATTAATAGTGCCCGTTACACGGCCTTTATGGCGCAAAACTACAAAGGGAAATTCATTAAAACATAGATGCATCATTAGCGTATTAACAATCTTCGGAAGAAATGAGCATAAGATTGATTTACAAACATAAATTGGGAAGTGGACAGATCGAGCGTCCGTTACGCGAGCGTCCGTAACGTTGAAAATGCTAGTGTAACATGAAATCGGAACCATTCTATGTTTCATGAATATAATCTCTTTATAATTCATGTCTCTAGTTTAAGGAAGACATCACCTGATAGTGAAATTCCTGGTCAATTCGCAGAGTTTTGCAGATAAAAATTCAAAAGTCAAAATTAGAACTTCTCCGCGAGCCTACTTTTTGGGCTCTCAAATTGGCTGTAGTAAGAATTTCGGTCTATTTTTTTATGAGCTGAATAACGAATATAAACACATACGTGGTGTGATCCAAAATGTCCCGGACTAACCTACTTGCAGATAACCTGTGTTAACGAATACTACTTCAGATATAAATTTATGTCTTTAAGGCATGAGAAATATGGTTGCCGAAATTTTTCCGGTCAGTTTTCTATTTTTTCAAAATTTTCAAACATTTTTGTCTGAATTTCAAGATTTTCCTATAAATTCTAGCGATTTAGAATTAATATATTTAGATTAACTTGACAGTTAAGCTATCACTAATAACCTGACTAATAATTAACGGAAAAACAAATGTTTTGTTCCAGAAAACAGTTTACTTTTCAATGTATGAGCCGTTAGCATTCGTCACTTTTTGCCAACGAAGTCTCAATTCACAAAAAGCTTTATGAAAAAATTCCGGTGTCAAAGAATCAAAAAACTCAGTAACTGCATCCCGCAGTTCAACTGGCGATTCAAAATGGTGTCCACGAAGATGCTTTTTGAGGAATCTAAACAGATAGAAGTCACTTGGGGCCAAGTCAGGTGAATAAGGAGGATGGCTCAATAGTTGAAATCCGTTTCTCGTTAAGGCATTGGTTGTCTCCTGCGAGGTGTGAATCGGAGCATTGTCATGAAGCAAGTAGAGGGGAATGTTTCGTGGCTTTCTTATTTTCTTCCTCGCTTCAGATAACAGATTGGAATAATATTCGCTATTGATTCTTACTCCTTTATCCGCAAAGTCAACCAGTTGGATTCCCGAAGCGTTCCAAAAGACCGTCAGCATCAACGACCGGCGATGTGATGTTCCGGATCGCATTTTCAAAGGGGCAGACTCGCCTGATTTTCGCCACTCTGCAGATTCTCGCTTACTTTGAGGCAGATACAAACTTAAAGGTGTTTCATCCTCTGTAAGGATGCAGTTCAGAAACTGATCTCCGTGCATTTCGAGGAGATCCAAATTTGACTGTGCCGCCAGAAGTCTGTTCTCCTTCATTTCAGGTGACAGAAACTTCGGTACGAAACGTGATGCCAGTTTGCGATATCCAAGTCTTTCGATGATGTCATGACAGAAGTGATAACTGATTCGCAACTCTCTTGACAACTCACGGATGGTTATCCTTCTGTGTGCTGTAATCACTTCATCGCACTGACTCGATTTCTCTTCCGGAATCTCCTGCGGCCGACCAACAGTTGAAAAATCTTGCTCCACAGATTGTCTTCCGCGTTTAAATTCGCTTATCCAGAAATAAGCAGTAGTTCTCGATGGAGCTTTGTTTCCATATGCCAGGCTTAATTCCTTTAGAATGTCACCATTAGCGAAGCCGCGGATCAGGAGGTATCGTATCACACTGCGATATTCGACTGAAGACACGCTTGTCACATCCATCATGAAAACTGATAGAACAAAGAACCATCGTTGACACGGATTTCTTAATGAATGCGTGCTGAATGAACTTCACTGATTGATATCGTAACACATGAAGCAATTAACAAAAGACGTGCAATATTCATGGCAAAGATATCCGTCAAATAAGGTACAAATCAAAATCAATCTAACTATAACAATAAGACAAATCGGATCTCGATCAATTCAGAAAATACAGAAATTCATGTTAAAATGTAAAAATATTTTTTAAAAATAGAAAACTGACCGGAAAAATTTCGGCGACCATATTTCTCATGCCTTAAAGACCTAAATTTACATCTGAAGTAGTATTGGTTATCACAGGTTATCTGCAAGTAGGTTAGTCCGGGACATTTTGGATCACACCACGTATATTTGTGAAATCCAGAAGATCTAGGATGCTTTAGACTGCCTACAGAGGTTAAAAAGTCTTGCGAAAGAGCGTCCGTTATTATATGGAATTTCCCTGTTGCTGAGCAAGTGATGCAGCCAGAGTCAGAGGTGGAACTTGTCCGGGGTCGACCACCTCCAGCCCGCAAAAATTCCAATTTCAATGATTATGATGCCGTCATCTAAGATAGTATTTGTCATTAGCATTTAACAGTGCATTTTGATAATTTTGTTGAGAGGAAAGAGTCAAGAATGATGTGATCTTCTTGAATGACTGAAGGTGAGCACTGGGTAGTGATCGAAATACATTGCATCCTAATAATAAAGACAAGATCAAATCATTCTTGACTCCTCCCTTTCAACAAAGCAATCCTGATCAAGACATTTCTAAATAAGTGCATTCTGAGTTAATTACATCCTTAGACCAAATCAACTGCATCGTATTACACATTTCACTTGTACGTGACAAGAGTACATTTGATGAAACATTTCTCCTTGAAAAGCAAATCTTATAAAGAAGAGGGAGCAATTCTTCATGGAGTAGCCTATCTACTGACAGATTGACCGCAATTATTTGGGAAGTTATAGTTTGGATGGCAGCTGCTAGATGCCATGATAGAGTACATTCGCACCATCCAGACAAGGTCATGTGCATGAATGTAGCATAAAGATAGCGGAGCATCAGGATATCGAACTAGATTTAGTTGACGTTGGGCTGTAGCCATGTATTGTATTTACTTTCATCGATTCCCACAGCAAAATCAATGTCATCCGTGGGACGTTCACATGGTAGTAGAGGTCTGCGTTCGTGATACAAACACGATCGTGTTTCATGTCGTGTTGATCCCTGTCATTAGTGCTCGTGCTCGTGTTTTGACAATTATAAGGCCGTATCGCAGAAGTTAAAAAATGTTCAACTATATATAGAGACAATATGATTGGATGTGACAGTCATGACCCGGAAGATCTATGAATACTATGATGAGGAATCCTCCACGTGCCTGCGTTAAAGCAGTGCCTTCCTGGCTAATTCACGCTCTCAACAGATGGTCCGGTGGCCTTGTGGCTAGAGGGTATGCTTGCACGTCCTCTAGCTCCAACGTCGCTGGTTCAAACCCACCCACGACTGATGAGGCCCAACAGGCCTCAACATGTCTCGTGGTGGCTACATCTGTTGAGAGTTGATAAAAGAATTCTTTATCACTCTATTCATAGACATCCTTGTTCTGACGTTGCACTGTAATAACTTCTTGCATGGTTAGCCTGCATGTACATGTTTGCGTTTCCACGACGTTCAAAACGCAACACGTAGGTGATGTGTTGCGGCCTATAGTCGTCCTTTTTATTTTCGTGTTGACAAAGATTCGCTTCAGAATTTTAAATCGAAATAATTTGATGACAATCTGTTCTAGCTAAAGACAAGCTACCTAGAATGCATTGTATATGTATTTCACGATGTTGAAGAATAAATAAGCAGCATTCCTTCAATGTATTTACATAGATAGATCGCACGACACATGCATGTACATGTATACGTGCAGAATTGCAGACATGGGCAAAACTCGAGCATCAAGCGTCTTCTGTGCGACCATCAGTCCGCTGTTGGACCGAGCGAGTAAAAACCTAGTACCGGAATTTGAGCAGAGCAGTGTACGCCAAACATTTCCGCTACAAGAGACGGGTTTTTCAACAGCGGTGTTTATCATGAACAACAACAGGTGCGCTCTGAGTCCAGGACAATTTTATAAGCGGCTTCTTATAATCACTGGTTTACAGCCATTTAATTGAATTCATTGAACATTTAATCTAATTCAAATTACTTTGTGATTCCTTTTAGCTGGTGTAGTCCTAAACACTAAACTGTTGTTTTGCATTGAAAAATATATTTTAAACTCATATAATTTTAACAACTCGCAAGATAAATTTGCTGTTGTTTTCGTGCTAGTCAAAAGCAGTTTAGATTTCGTGTTTCGTGTCGGTTTAAGGTAGTGCAGTCGTGTTTCGTGTCGTGTTAAGGTAATGCAGTCGTGCTTCGTGTCGTGTTAATGTAGTGCAGTCGTGCTGAGGTAGTGCAGTCGTGTTTCGTGTCGTGTTAATGTAGTGCAGTCGTGCTGAGGTAGTGCAGTCGTGTTAAGGTAATGCAGTCGTGCTTCGTGTCGTGTTAAGGTAATGCAGTCGTGTTTCGTGTCGTGTTTAGGTAATGCAGTCGTGCTTCGTGTCGTGTTAATGTAGTGAAGTCGTGTTAAGGTATTGCAGTCGTGCTTCGTGTCGTGTTAAGGTAATGCAGTCGTGCTTCGTATCGTGTTAATGTAGTGCAGTCGTGTTAAGGTAGTGCAGTCGTGCTTCGTGTCATGTTTAGGTAATGCAGTCGTACTTCGTGTCGTGTTTAGATAATGCAGTCGTGCTTCGTGTCGTGGTAATGTAGTGCAGTCGTGCTGAGGTATTGCAGTCGTGCTTCGTGTCGTGTTTAGGTAATGCAGTCGTGTTTCGTGTCGTGTTTAGGTAATGCAGTCGTGTTTCGTGTCGTGTTAAGGTAGTGCAGTCGTGCTTCGTGTCGTGGTAATGTAGTGCAGTCGTGTTTCGTGTCGTGTTTAGGTAATGCAGTCGTGCTTCGTGTCGTGTTAATGTAGTGCAGTCGTGTTAAGGTAATGCAGTCGTGTTTCGTGTCGTGTTAATGTAGTGCAGTCGTATTTCGTGTCGTGTTAATGTAGTGCAGTCGTGCTGAGGTAGTGCAGTCGTGTTTCGTGTCATGTTAAGGTAATGCAGTCGTGCTTCGTGTCGTGTTTAGGTAATGCAGTCGTGCTTCGTGTCGTGTTAATGTAGTGCAGTCGTGCTGAGGTAGTGCAGTCGTGCTTTGTGTCGTGTTTAGGTAATGCAGTCGTGTTTCGTGTCGTGTTAAGGTAGTGCAGTCGTGCTTCGTGTCGTGTTAATGTAGTGCAGTCGTGCTGAGGTAGTGCAGTCGTGTTTCGTGTCGTGTTTAGGTAATGCAGTCGTGTTTCGTGTCGTGTTTAGGTAATGCAGTCGTGCTTCGTGTCGTGGTAATGTAGTGCAGTCGTGCTGAGGTAGTGCAGTCGTGTTTCGTGTCGTGTTTAGGTAATGCAGTCGTGTTTCGTGTCGTGTTTAGGTAATGCAGTCGTGTTTCGTGTCGTGTTAATGTAGTGCAGTCGTGTTTCGTGTCGTGTTTAGATAATGCAGTCGTGCTTCGTGTTGTTTCGTGTTAAGACTGACAAATTTCGTGTCGTGTTGACGACAAAGTCGCGACGACTGCAGAACTCTACAATGAAGTGACATCGAACTCTGGTAAAGAACCGATGCGTCATCTTGAGCTTTGAAATATTTTCAATGTCTATTTCAGGTATTTCCAAATCCATTTCAGATCTTTCCAGTTGAATTTCAGATATCTTCGAGGCTGAGTCTCTGATAGAAATCTGAAAATCAATTGAAGAAATCCATCTGGAAAGGTCTGAAATTCAATTGGAAAGAACTGAAATACTTGTAGAAATGGAAAAGTGTAGTTGTCTTCAATTCCTGATTGCAAATCTCGATTAGTCTCGCGTAGATAGATTTCCACATCAGACGTGTCAAGTATCAGTTTGTTATGGAAATAACTTAACGGGTAATTCGACGAAATACATTATCTAGTCTTTTTTTGATTTTAGCAATCCGGCTATTTGTACGGTAAATATAGCACACCAAGAGGTCAATGTAAGCTCAAAAATTTACAGATAATCTGGCTGACAATGGACTCTGTCTTCTCGACGTTCTTCTCGAAGATACTATCCTCTGTGAGCACAAGACTTTAATGAACCACTAAATAGCCTACAATTTAATGAACATTATTATTTGAATGGTATGAAGTGCAAAGCAGCTGTACAATTCACTCCTCCGCTTAGCGTTCTTCTCAAAGTGTTTAAATATGTCTTATATACTTACTTTGGTCCTTATTTCTTCAAATTGCGATGCTTATGATATGACAAACATCGTCAGTAAGACTCGGAATCACATAATTAAATATTTTGTTTATATCTGCTTCGGTTTGCTAGAAGTGTGATTAATATTGACGGCACATCGAGAAACTTATTAAGTGGGCAAAAAGGAATTCCTAATACCTTACAGAGATAGGAAAATAGTCGTGCGTCGCGTGCGAAGTAATGTGAGTTCTAGCAAAGTGCTTCGATTGCCAAAATTCCTTCAGATTCGAAGAATTCAGATCATTGAGCACAAGTTTTCTCCATAATGTTGGCCCTTCTGATCATTATTGAAAAAAGTAGCAGGCATAAAGATTGCAGAGTGTCAGTTTGCCTTGACACAGAATAGAAAGATGTCCTCAGACTTGAACGAATTAAGCACGGAATTCCTTGGCGGCCGTAGACGCTGCCGCCTTACAAGGGCTCGTCATAACATCTTTCTATTCTATGCCCAGGCGAACTGGTACGCTGCAATCTTTATCGTTAAATCTTGTTGTTCAGCTAAGAATTTAATATACGAGTCGAGACGGGCCGGCACCTGTCTGGTTCCACCTACATCTGATCTGAGTTTTCAGCTGTCAGCAATGGTGTCGAGAATTGTAGTGCATACTCTCTTCAAAACAAATGTGTCAGGAAAAAATAACCACCTGTTTATCTTGATAAGTAAATCTCAACGAATTTATTGTGAATCAAAGTCTTACACTCTCTTCACGAACGACTTAGCAACGATATAGATTCACAAAAACCCTATTCATTAAAGAATTGCTTATATTTCTCTGATATACTGCTTTATTGGGTGTATATTGGTCGATTTTTTTTATCATACTCGCATACTCTTAATCCATTTCTTTTTCAGTGGCACATTTTTTCAGAATCATAGGCCTATTCCTATGGATTCTAGTTGGATAGCAATTTAGCACATGGATGCTAATTTGAATAAGTATTATGGAGATGCGAAAATGTCAGCCTTTTAGACCAAAAGTCATTTCCGCAGAACATTCAGTATTTCATATTCGAGCAGTTCCGGTACTTGTAGAGAATAAGTACATGATTTCTAATGTTGATAGGTCATTCAACTATGAGCAGTTGAAGTACAACAACGAGTTCAACTTTCACACAAAATACTCACTTACTGCGCCGGACAAAGTCAGACTCACATTGTCGTCAATGTCACACACATCATTCAGCTGTCCTACAACGGGTCAGCGATTTATTCCCGTGTCTAAATGGATGGATCCCATCCATAAACGTGTCATTTATTTCATT
This sequence comes from Prostheceraeus crozeri, assembly GCA_907163375.1. NCBI lineage: Eukaryota > Metazoa > Platyhelminthes > Polycladida > Euryleptidae > Prostheceraeus > Prostheceraeus crozeri. The sequence goes on along the minus strand of CAJQUW010003332.1, from coordinate 91,477 downwards.
TGACTTCTTGCTTTCATCAGTGGCTATCAGAATCTTGTAAAACGATTTATTTTCATGATACGTCCTAAACTCTACTATATGTTCCGTTATCTACAGGGTGCGAGAAAAGTCCTTGCGGATTTTTGTCAACTTTATATTTTGCTATTCAATGATCAAATATCATTTCTTCAGTGACCAATATGTGGTAATGCAACTCTGTCACTCGACTATTATGCATGCCAAGTCTTCAGATTTAACACATAGTGAGCTTTATGCTATTCAATCAACAAAATTTAAATTGATTACTTTCCATACGTTTTGTAAACTCGGCATTTCATTGTGCTATTTTCGATGCTTTGAAAAGCTATGCCACTTGTTTTTCCTGAGCTCCATGGATTTCACATTTGAATCTAGCTACGAGATTTGATCTCATTTTAGTCAAATCAACAAAGTTGTGCTTCAAATAGCTATGCCACTCGTTTTTGCTTAGCTCCATAGATTTCAAATTTAAATCTAATTTCGAGGATCTATCATTAAATGACGGACTAAACCATGGATGATTAACCTTAATAAATGTTATGCCTTGAAAAGCTATGCCACTTATTTTTGCTGACCAGCATAGATTTCACATTTGAATCTTACTACGAGATTTTTAATTTTAATCAATACATTTTATACACTGTGTTTATAAACTCGATACACTGATGGATGTGAGTAATTTGATATTGTGATGGAATTCTCGACAATAGAAAAAGTTTATTGCACATCGTGGGCCATTTCTTTCAACTGTGAAGAAAGTGCTCGTCAATTCAGAGAGAAATTTAACAAGGAACCCCCATCCTCGAGAACAATCTTGTATTGGAAGAACAAACTTCTTGAAACCGGCAGCCTGTCCCACGACCGACCCACAAGTGACAGACCCATAACAGCATCTGGAGATGAAAACAGGCAAAAGGTAATTGAAGCTGTCACTGAAAATCCTTCAACTTCGACAAGAGCGATATCGAGGGATGTCGGGATCTCTGATTTCACTGTCCGAAAAGTTCTTAAAGCCGAGCATTATCATCCATACAAGCCGCTATTTTCTCAATTTCTTTGTGATGGGGACGAAGACCGCCACTTACAATTTTGTGAAGAAATGAGGAGAAAATCGAGAGAAGATCCTGCTTTCCTCCGAAAGCCAACATTTTCGGACGAGTGTGTCATGTCGTTGACAGGCAACATCAACAAGCACAATGTGCACTTCTGGACTACGACGAACCCGAATATTAGAATGACCAACCCAGGCAAGACTCCTAGCCTCACCGTGTGGGCCTGTATAGGCTATTCCGGACTTCTTCTCTACGATATCAGTTCAGAAACCATGAATGGAAAGAGATATTCTGATCTTCTGTTGAACCAAGTCGTTCCTTATTTCTCTCGTGGCACTGGAAGAACCCTTCTGTTCCAGCAAGACGGAGCGCCTCCCCATTACTCTCTTTCAGCGCGTCAAATTCTAGAGACTCATTTGTCCAATCGCTGGATCGGCAGGAGAGGACCTATTGAATGGCCAGCAAGATCGCCGGACTTGACACCCTGCGACTTTTGGTTCTGGAGTCACCTGCGGCAATTGGTTTATCCTCCAGGTTTTATTTACTGGAACATTCAGGACTTGCGGGAAGAGATTGAGCGACAAATGATCAACATTGCTCTCTCTTACTAACGTGATTCGTTGAGGAATTTTCAGAAACGTTTTCTGAAGTGCATTGAGCATGACGGTGAGCTATTTGAAGAATAAAAATGTCAATGAGTACATGGAATGTTTAGTTTTTATTTCTAGATGGGTTTGTTCAAAGAAAAATGAAAATAAAGTAAAACAATTCACCATACAATAACTCAATATAAAGTTATCAAAAATCCGCAAAGACTTTTCTCGCACCCTGTATCTGAAGGCACGCATTATTTTTCATTCACTTGTTGCAATAAGTGATTCACACTAAAATTATGATGAATGGACGTTGGATTTAGACAATATTCACGTCTTATTGTGATCATAGCTCATTACTTTTCTCGTAATAAGCCTACGACCTGTGACAAGGTTGGGCCAAAACTTGGTTCAAAACCCAAGCCCAAGTTTCAATAAATCAGTGTAGTCAAGCAAACGAAGTCTATTTGTTTATATTATAGTGATATAACTACGACATCTGTACTACCACAGAAAATGTAGCACGAGGCGAAGCCGAGTGCTACATCTTTCTATGGTAGTACAGATGGAGTAGTTATATCACTATTATCAAACGATCAAGAAATGTCAATGAACTCTATGGACCAGTGACGATATAGACAATCTGCTAAGAACACAAACGTGGTTGGCTTTCCATGGCATCCAAAGTCCTAGTAGATAGCCTATCCAATATTGATGTCAATCATTTCCATAGAAATTAACAATACCATAGAAAGTACTATTATCTACTTCTATGTGCATTTCCTTCATTTGAATTTCAAGTGAACCGATATTTAACTGGCATTTGCATGAGGTGTAGCCTTATTATCTATACCCAAGATATCATCTAAGCTTACTTGCAATTTGGGTGCATTGTAGGGTAAAAAAATGTAGCACGGTAGCCCATTGGATTACATGTATTTTGATTCATAGAAATTCCGTTCTACATTAGAAAATGTAGAACGCATAGTTCAACATAGTGGAGATAGGAAGGGAGTTTGATAATTTGTGCTGACGTAATGATTCCTCTATAGGCCAAATTCTTTGAAGTGCTGTTCTTGTAATTTGTCGGCGTATGAGAAGTGTGGTATTAGTGGGAAAGGATTTTTATTTCAATAACTGCAATTAGTGGCCTAAGTAACCTACATGTATTGCGTTATAAAGCTTTGCTTTAATTTAGCCTACTGATATACTGACTTATTAAAGTTTTTCGATTTGACAAAGATTGAATTACACATTGCTCATAACAAAGTAATTGTTTTCAATTGATCATCTAGAAATATAAACAGATTTAATAAATAATGCAGCTGCATGGTTAAGCATATTTAGAATACGAAATTGGAATGAATTCATTTTATAATATCTGTCGGTTGTCACATTTTAGGGGTACGAAGATATGAAATATATGAAATATTTGTAAATTCAATATGCACAAATGAAACAAAATACATCTAAGCCTACAACATGTACACCATGTATACAAGCTTCAATGCGCGGTATTGTCAAGCCCCAAAATCACAGAATTAGATTGTTTAGCCGTGTTTTTTTAGTCAAACGGAAGAAGAGACGACCTGTCTAATTCTGTCCCCAAAATGATTGCTAATAACCACAAGTATTTCTAATTCGATGAATTGAGTGGAATTTTGATAAAAATCAGAACTTCAAGCTCTTATCATGTAGCTCTCCTAAGATTCAAATCAAAATATCATTTTCTTTAACTTGATTTGTACAGTAAAATGGGGTAATTCGAACACCGTGGGGTAATTCGGACACCTGGTCACTTTTTATCTTTAATCGACTAATGAAAATTGTTAGATGCTTCTAGTGAGACCGAAATGAATTTTTTTAGTTAAATATACATTAATCAACTGAAATTTATCAATAGACGTGAAAAATTTTTTTCAGTGTATTCACAGCTACATTATATTTGAAATTCAAAAAAGTCGAAAAAACCTAATTTTACTATTTTTCATCAGGTTTGATCTACCACAAAGCTTTGTTGTAGGTTGAAATGGGCTGGCTTGTGGAAGTACCATTAGAAACCCTTACTAATTCAGCCACTCGTTTGTAGCTGGTCAGTTGTTGTACCCAAATACAGACGACGCGAATTCTTGGAATTTCTTGGCCGGTGGGTGCAGCAAGCAAGGCTAATTGATACTGATCAATCTGCTGAGACGGCATTTCTCACTGTCTATTGTTATCGCACGCGAGTATGTTGATGAATCACGCGCAAACTTGTTCAGCGATCAAGGATTCAATGTATGACTCACCACATCTGCGGGATAATTACATTTTGCTGTAGGTCTGGTCTCCGATAACTTGCCGATCCAATGTGTTACTTGTGCCGAGTGGTTCTGCGGCAAGTGCAACGGTGGAAGCGTTGATCCCTTTTTCGAGTGTGCCCAGTATATATAAACTCATTTTAACTTCAGTTTGCAACATTTGCATTTGATTTAGATCGTTTCTGTTCAGTTTGAAATACAAAACTTGTTGGTGTCCGAATTACCCCATTTTTTCTTTTTTTAAGTACCCATCGTAGAAATTATCCAGACAAATTTCTACAAGGCTTGAGGTTACCGGGTCATTACATATTGTAAATAACGCCCCATTTGCGGTTCATGTAGGATTATAGGATCATAGCATCATCACAAATGACAAAAAAATTTTAATAACACTGAAAAAGGTGTCCGAATTACCCCCATTTTACGGTATATATGCAGCATTAACCCTCTGAGCCCAGTGGACCCCTTTTATAAATTCTTAGTTTACTTGCTTAAATCGATATCAAATCATTAGGAAAGCTGATTTTACGTAAAAAACTGATATTTGCGTGTAGCAAGTCGATATAACCAATCCTTTGAGTGTCTTTCAGCCTTCTCAGTAAACACATGCGAAAATGTGGTGTTTTTGTAATTCAGTGACATTTAGCACTAATTTTTTAGCACTGTTAATTTTAGTGACATTTTGCTGTCGCAATGTAACCTCAGATAATTGATTTTAATGAAATTGATTTAGAATTGATGAAATTGAGTGTCAACTTAGTCTAAATATTTATAGTTATTATGTATTTGTTTATGTCTGAAACAATTGTCATTGTTGGGTTTTCCTATTCATCTATCGAACCTTGCTTTGACAGGGTGTGAAATTATTTTACACTGTAACCTTTGGATTGTCTTATCTCAGACATTTGGTTTAACAGTGAGTGAAATTACCACAGGTATTTTAGCCGCAATGATATTACTGCAATTTCTAAACTAATCCAGAGTTCATAGACCTATAGAAACTATACCAATCAGACGAAAGAATAATAGCCATAGATATTTTCATTAACGATATCAAGACTTTCTATAGAGAACATCTTTTGATTTTTTGATATCACAGCGTCAAATGCATGATGTGGATCCCATGACCCTGGGGTTATGGAACCCACGTTTGTATTGGCCATGGGTACCTAACTTGATCTTGTGAAAGTAATCTACTATTGATACCAGCTATGCTGTGAGACACTATAAAGGCATTATTCACAATGTTGTACATCAATGACATTGCTAAATCACCGGAGCTGATACTATCAAGCAGTTTGATATTTTTTTAATGTATCATGTATCAACAAATGTAAAGACACTAGTTTGCAACCTTGAAAATTAAAATTATTCAAATATAAATCTACATTTTGATACTGCATCTGCAGAAATGAGTATATTTTATTGACGAACATTGGCTTGCTCTATAAGGCATATTTTCATATGCCAAATCAGCGTGAATGATAAACAAGGTCTTGAGTGATACAAAGGGTCATGTAACCCAAAAGGTCATGGGACACGTGTCTCCCGTCTTTCTAAATTCATCCACTGATAATCATGATTTTGTGAATTCTATTCTTTTCCTATAATGCAAGAAAGTAATCGAATTCTACAGTTTACACTCATGGAACATCTATTATTCTATCATATTATTTTCAGATCATGACGGCTGTTTTAGACTCCTATAATTGGCTCTATTGGCTTTATTCGTCGGGCTTGAATATATAAAGATAATGACAACTACTAAGTCAATACAAGACAACAACACCCTTGATTCCCCCAACGCATTCGTCCAACCTAAGAATCAAAGCGAAGTTCGCGATGGAGACGAGCTTTCACCTTCTGCACTAGGCCACGTTAACGGTTCAAAAGGAATGCGAGTGACGGAAGAAGTCATCTCTAAGTGATATCGACAGATTATTGTCCTATTATTATTGACAATAAGCTGTCGATTTCACTTAGAGATGACTTCTTCCGTCACTCGCATTCCTTTTGAGGTGAGATCTCATCTCCACCGCGGACTTCAGTTCGATTCCTAGGTTGGGCGAGTGCGTTGAGGGAATCAAGGGCGTTGTTGTCTTGTATTGACATAATAGTTGTCATTATCTTTAAATATTCAATGTACTGCGACAGACCTTTGTTGTCGTTGGGGTTTCAAAGCAACAAGGCTATTTGATTGAAAGGATTTAGAATCGCTGTCATAAAATCATTTGTGGGTCATCAAACTGTTAGTACAGCTTTTATGCCGCTGGATTGCAGGCGCATGGCTCACGCTTTCAAGATCTTCGGAAATTTGGTATCAGACATTTCTCACCCTCTTCACCATCTGTCTCATGCAATCCTACCAAATTCAGGAAAATATGCCGTCCTTATCTGCAAAGTGTTCTTCGAAGAAACAGTTTTATAGTTATCATGATATGGCTTCCCAATCGTGGATTCTCAATATGACAGCTTTTGCACAACGACTTAGCTTGAACATTTTCTGTATATAATTGCGTTCATTTTCCTTCTTTTTGTTATGACTTTTTCAAATTTGTCTTGTAGCGAAGCTGATGTTTTGGACTAGCCGCACGATTGTCACTATCGAGGCATTTGAATTTAAATATACGTTATTCTATTCTGTTCTATAATGACATTTCCTCGTGTGAAAACCATGATTTTCACAACTTGATTAGTAAACAAGAAATAGTTTTAGGCTCGGAGCGCCCCAGCATGTTTCTATTACACACAGTCATAAGTTCAGTCGGACAAGTAGTTACACAGTTCGCTAACAAGTCTTCTTCCACTACGTATAGCCTGCTATGCTCTCTTACCAGTGACTATGTGCCATACTTTAATCACCAACCTTTAAAAATGTATTGGAAACAACCTGATTGAAAATGCATTTAGAGGGTTTACACGAACAGTCGTTGCTACCTGCAATAAGATTGCAGAGGGCATTTGCACTTGGTATTGACAGGTTGCTGACACTCGATGCAATTGCAGTCGGTATACGGTGAGAAAGCAGAGACATATCTTCAATAATCGTACTTGTGCCTCACCTTTCACTGGCCGGGCAATTGGCAATTTAATGGCTGTGGTGATAAAGAAGAGTGCATTCCTCTTATCAGCGAGAAAAAGTGCCCAGTGCCGCTGCGTTCCGATCACGTTACTTATTGTAGTGAGTGTTAAGAGTGTCAGCTAAATTTGCGCCTAATTCAATCTTAAGAACACTCTTAGAAACTGGCAGGACCCATTTCCATTTGCAATATTTTCACTGACACTCAGTTGCAGCAACTTCGAGGAATGTCAGCAATCTGGTGTCAAACGAGAGTGTCCGTCGTATTTTTCAGCAACAAAGTTGCACGTGCAAGCGCATCTTAATGGCTACAATGATTGAGCCTCTTACTTCTCCCTTCATACTTCTTTTATCAAATGATATATTTATCATGTTAAATGATAAAATTATGTTTGCAATTAGGATTTCATCGACTGATGGATTGGCGTACATAATGCTCAGTGTCAATAAGGAGAATAATTTCATTTTTTCTTTCAGAATGATATTTTTGGAATGTTGTTATAGAGATCCTGAAGGTAATACTGAGCATATGTTTGAAAATCGATTCATTTGGTAAATAGAAAGTGAAAGGGATAAATGGATGGAAACTTACTCGGAAGTAATCATCACCAAATGCTGAAGTCAAACAAGTGTATCTGGTTTCACAACGATTTTGAAAATTCTAGAACGACACATCGTCAAATCAATCCATCAAAAAGTGGATGTAAGTATATGATAAACCACTGTTTTGAGGAGTGAACCAAGGATCATCTACGAGTGCGAAGCACGAGTAGATGTCTTGGTTTACTCCGAAAAAAGTGGTTTATCAATATTTCTATTCCGATCATATAAATGGGCATCTATCAATGATCTATCGATGTCCATGATCAATCTGATCCTATATCCCGAACATAGTCATGGAAATCTGTAATACTTAGATTTCTAAATTTTAAACTAATTTTCAATAATATAATATGCCTGAGAAATCAATTCTCTGCCACAATTTCACTATTGTCTAACTGTTAAGCCTACGAAGAATGAATGATTCATTTCTAGAAGAATATTTTGACGAATTCGATTCTCTTATGATTGACTTTTTCAATGATGACTGTACACAACAAGCTACTTCTGCATCAACCTCTAGATTTGCTACAACATCATCAGAAGAAATACAAGAACATTTGAAAAGAAGAGTACCTGAGGGAACCAAGAAGAAAGAAAAGTCATGTGTAAAGCTGTTCAAATCATGGCATAGTGAATGGAAAATAAGACTGGATGGGTGCAAGGTGTTCCATGAGCTGGAAGAGATGAGCGATAGCGATTTGAATTACTGCTTAAAGTTTTTTTTGGCAGATGTGCGTAAACAGGACGGAACGAAATACCCGCCAAAATCGTTAAAGTCTATATTTGCAATGATACAACATTATTTACAATACGAATGCGGCAGAGATTGGTCATTGTTCAAATCTACAGAGTTCAAAGAGGCACGCGATGTCCTTGACGCAGAAATGAGAGTCAGCGCAGAAGAAGGAAATGTTGCAGCCCCAAAACGCGCAGAACCAATATCTGAGGATGATGAAAAGGAATTATGGCAGAAGGGTATTCTAGGATCTGGTACACCAACTCAACTCCAAGAAAGTCTGATTTACTGTCTCGGAATTCAATTGGGATTACGTGCAGCAGCAGAACATAAGCAGTTGAAGTTTGGAAACAACAGTCAACTGAAGCTAATAACAGAAAATGGAGAGAAGGTTCTTCGATACACAGAACATGTATCAAAATGCAAAAACTTTGGTCTGAAGCAATCGACATTGGATCCAAAATCTGTAAGAATATTCCCTAACAAAGAAAACCCCAGTCGCTGCGTGATAAACCTTTATGAACTGTACATTTCGCATAGACCGACTGAATGTAAATTGCCTGATTTCTACCTAGCGAGGATCAATAATCCGACTTCATCAGTGTGGTACAAAGCTCAACCTTTGGGAATTCATCAGATTGAAGGTGTTACCAAGCGATTCATGTCTAGCATTGGCAAAAAAGGATATTACACGAATACAAGCTTACGCCGCTCAGCTAAGACAAGGTTGGTGAAGGCAGGGATACCGAAAGAGGTGGTAAAGAAACGCATGGGCCATATATCAGACGCCGATGAGGTCTATATTTATGAGCAGCTGATGGAAAGAGAAATGGGAAGCATACTCTCTGGTTCAAACCCACAGCCTGTGTCCTCTGTTGTCCCGTCTACATCTTTTTTGTCAGAGTCAGAGCAAGAAGCTACCAAGCCAAACAAAACAATCATATTTAATAACTGTTCATTTAACAATTGTACATTTTAACTATGTTTTGTTATATATGTTTTCTAAAGGATGCAGTATCAGAGATCACATCAGTAGATGAACTTTCAAGCAGTAGATGAAATTCAATTTTGCATTTTGCAATACTACTGATGTAATATCTTATCACATGGATAAATATAGATATCTGGATTAATAGGTAGTTTATACACTTTTTCGTCTACTTTATATTAACATGGGGACATAGGCAATGGAGGAATAGAAATTACAATCCACAAACTTCAATTGAAGATTACATTACATCAATTTGTCTGAAATTCAATGCATTCTGAGTCTTTATATGTGTTATTCGAATGCATTCACATTGATCTCATCCGTGTCCATGATATACAACATCTTCCATGTATCAATATTTATGTTTCTCCCTTCTGTGTGCGATAGTTGTAGTATCTCCATGTCCATAGCTATTTATGTAAAGCTCTACGTGTTCAAAAATTTGTAATTATTGCTCATAGATATGCTAAACGTTTTATGTTCATAAATGTTTTGGTCAAGATGCAGTCCTTTAAACTTGCCTATTGGCTTTGATACTTGCTTCTTTGTCTGATCTATACGCTGCAACAATGTGCTTTTATGACTAGATACTTGCTTGTAGCGCTGATTTTTCAATGAAGCAATAGAAAACTAGACAGCTGTGTACGACAATTGCATGCAAGAATGTAAATCCATCAAAAAGAAAAAACAAAGGAAAAAAAGAGAATCAATAAAGAAAATAACAAGAAAACATGTTTTAAAAAAGACATGTTGCGCCCTAATGCTTGCCTAAAGCAAGAATTCTTATAGAAAAATGAAGAGTTTTATGAAATAAAATGTCACTCTCTAACTATACTTGACACCTAATTCACAAACTCTTCATGTCGAAATCTTCGAAAGGAATGTGTGAAGTTAGCACAATAGCACAGTGATAAATATCGCTCCTAATGTATAGAAAATACAGAATACCAATCAGATGACCCTATTATTGCAGGAGGCTGCAAAGAAAAAGACTTCGTTCTAATCGCTGAACTGCACCTGAACAGCCACTGCAACACTGACGTCATGTTCTGTGTCACAAAAAATTACGATAAACGTCACAACGAGGTCATCTTCGTCATCTGCTACACAGCACATGAACTGACAGTGTAAAGCAGGCCTTGCACGCCATGTCATAATTCAACAACTCTTTCTACCTTTAAAGATTCTTTGAAAGGATCAAAATCTTTTTTCGATTTTTAGGACCTTTCGGCAAGAGTACTCCTGTAAACCTTCCCTGGAGGAAGCCTTTATTAAAGTGTCGATTGAAAATCACATGAAATAATTATTTATTCTCAGCGCATTTCACAAAATCTTCACGATGCTTCTTTCATTACTAAAGTGGTTGGCTGAAGTAAAGTGCCACACATTTAATCAGCAGAAAGAATGAACTGAAACAAAACGATAGGTCTCATCGCCATGTAAAGGATGGGAGGCTGGTAGGACTCGAACCTACAACCTCAGGTTATCTAGAACAACACAGCAACGACAATTGGCAGGAATCATTTTCAGATATTTTAGCCTAAATTTCTGAGTGAGTGTTATGTTATCGATTTAGATCACAATAGTCAAATTTAGCGGATATTTCGCTAAACAGTTGTACCCCAATAAACAGGTGAACACTGCGTTATTTTCCGACATCAGAAAATTGCTTTTGTTGTCAAATATTTACATGATTCATATCCTCGTAGCAATTGCCTTTTCCTCCGATAGGTGCTCAAATTCTACATCGGATGGATATTAACTTAAGCTTGAATTTGTATAACATAATTTTCATGGCAACGACTCAGTTTCCAATTTCATTAATACACACCAACTAATTTTGACAGAATGATTTTCTATTCCATTGCTCGGAATTTGTGTGCTCAAATAGAAGCAACATCATGCATCGCCGTCAAATAAATTGTTGGAGTTGTTGGCGAACTAGAAAGGTGATTTATCATTGGTATTGGGGCTCGAAGTGAAGGAAGATTCTCCGTAAAAAATGAATCGCCGTTTTATATTTTACAAATAAAAAGAGTCACAAATTTCATCAAGATCTGTTGGCAAGAGACCTTTCATCTAATCTCAATGGGTACTAACTTTAGACAGAAACAAATCTTAAATGCAAACTTAGATATACATATACAGCACATGAACATATAGAAATCAAAGCATAGCAATGCTGTAAGGCATAAACTGTGCACCTTAGGGCTAGAACTCATAGAAAGCATAAAAATGAAAAAAGGAAGATATCTACCATGGAAGAAAATCATTAGCGATGACATTCTTTTGAGCACAAAGATCTGTATTCCTTCATTGGATGATGAGGGCCTCTATAATTGAAAGGATGTCTATTTACTTATAGAATATTTCTCTGTTTGATTTGCGTCTTAGTCCTATTTTACTTTCATTTGTGCCAGCAGCGCTTTTTCATTTGCTTTTTTGTGTCCAGCTTCACTATACATGTAGTTGCTTTTCCATTATACATGGACAAATCATTCACAAAAACACGTAATTATATAAATGTGTCAAATATGTTAACTTTGTCTCGATATTATTAATCGCGAATTTCTAAGTTCCACAGAGTGAGTCAAAATTAGCCGTGAATGATAAAACAACTATTTTATTGCTTACACCATGTTTGTGCGCTATTCTGTATAGATTCAAAAAGAGGAAGTTCATAAAGATGTTTATTGCCCTGATATCACGCTGCCTCTTTAACGGTTCGTCGGTGTGTGGGGTGTAAATTGTACCCCAGATAAGTTCAATGATACAATTATTAAAGAATGCAATGAATAACCTTACTGTGCATCTGAAGCAAATCGTGAAGCTACAAAATGAATCCATTAAGTCAAGATTGTACAATTATTGTTGATTGTGGCAGCTTGAACAAGTTGATTTATGCCTGGTGATTTTTACAAATAAATCCAGATAACTTCATGTTTTTTTGGCAGTATTTCTAATCGAGCACCAATTTTGTTTCTCATTTGCAACAGCCGACGTATCATAATAAGATTGATTCATCCGAAGAGTTCAATATATTTCAAAACTTACATGTAGACCTGAATATACAGCTTTTTATGTTTAATACAACTGGGTCATCCACAACAAATGATTGAAGAGTATCCTACTTAGCATCTGTTCGACCGTACTAATTTGCTTCAAAAAGAGCATTCATTGAATATCTTGCTTGTCACTTGCTGACAAAATCCGCAGTCCAAGTTGGTACCTTTCTTGAGTAGGCCTACTGAAAGGCTATGCTGGCAACAATTTTTGGCACTGTATACTTTTCATTGGTGCTTTGACTATCGACTAAATTCGACCAATCTGATCACTTTTCAACGAGCAATATGTGATTCATGTGCAGTTGTACCTCTCCGAAATTTATGATATCATCCTACTTTCAGTTTCTAGACCAGTAGATGTTTGTCAAAGTATACCGTACGCGGCAAGCCGGCAACTACACTGCATTTTCTTTGTAACGACTCGCCGACATGTCATGTCTAGCCTAGTTAATTGCCTCCGACAGGTGGTTTTTCATGGCTATGCACGGATACGGGTCAAAATATATGCTCTCCCTTTAGTTAAGCGAAGGTTAAAAACAATATATGTACAAATTTATGTCTCGGACGCATATACTTCAACCTGTATATGGCCATGTGCTAGCCTTCATGAAGTTTTGTTGGCAATAATTATGCCGGGCACATTGCATGACCAAGACCGAACTGGCATCGTCTTGATCCAATATGAGCCCCGTGACATTTGAACGAATAAAATGTCCATTTTGTCACATATAGAAGGATAAGTCACTGATTTTGCTGCAGTGAGGAAATTGTGTTGTTCAGTTTCCACATCATCGGTAAAATAATCATCAGCGATGGTGTTCCATTCGCAACGCTGTCAAGATGAATGGGTCAAGCCACTGCTCATCCGTCCGCAATGCTGTGAAGATAATGAAGTATGCAGCGACTTTTTTTACTAAACAGCTCATGTGACAGCAAATGCTGCTTTTTGCAAACACAATGCAAATAGAATAATTAAATATTGAGTTGCATTCTCAATTGAAAAATGGAAAGAGACCAGAATAGCTGGTACTTCATCCAATATCAGGAATCATCAGCAGGCCTAGTTTACATCTCTCAACATCGGCACAACTCCATATTTAAAGTTGCAGCTATGCCCTGGTACAGCTTCACTTGTTTGGATCACGGCTAGTTTTGACTCACTCTGTACTTGATAATTTAGGCCATGACAGCCTTCAATAAGCAAGACTAATGTCTTAACATTTTCATGATCATCAAGCAGGTTTGCCGTTGGGAGTATTGGGCTGCCAAAAATTCACCCTAATCCCAATAAATCTCAATAGATCCCAATAAGCCCTCTCTCAACAAAATATACATGTAGTCAGTGCCTTACAAATGTTTTCGGGTTGTACTCGTACTGACCAGCTCATTTTTCTGTGTCTTAGTCTGACTTTGCCTCTCTCGAATTCGAGTGATTCACACAAATTGACACAGTCAGCTTCAACCATGCTCTATGGCTTTGACTTCCCTAGTTGCTAAAAAATAGTGCTACTAAAAAAGGTAGCAGCTATGTAACAGTATGTTTAGGCTTATACAATTATAGGCTTCTGCAATTAAGACATTGTAAGCTATTCAGGTCTATTTAACCTATAAACCGTTGTTTTCTGCCTGTTGCCACTGTACGTGTGAGCCCATGTGGCGAGCTGTTTATTAACACCGCATTATCCCATATAGGCTTAATTAATACCAAGTGTGTTTGTAGTTCATACACACATATTAGCAATACACGTAGGTCCCTATAAGTTCTTGGCTGAAGGCAGTCTCGGTGCAAATTAAGCCATACAGTAGGCCTATCATGCATGATTGTGTAAAATCAATTAAAGCCCCTATTACTGCTAAGGGCAGTCTAGTCCTAGGGCTACGTCCGTGGACTTCGCAAATTCAGAAGTAACACATATGGTAAGCCTAAGCGGTAAGTTGCAATGCAGCTTGGGGTCAAATTGTGTGCGTTTTTAGCTCTAAAGCAGGTAATTGGGATTTCTATTGGGATTGTGATCTATTGGAAATTCTATGGGGATCTATTGGGAATTCTCATTGGGATTGGGTTGGGATTTGGCTGGAAATTCATCCCAACGACAAGCCTGTCACTAAATGTATTTCACAAAACTTTTACAATTTCACTCAATACCGGGAAATCTCAGGAATAATAAAGTAAATTAGTGATTTCCCGATTACAGGGAATGATATTCAAAGGAATGTACAAAACCTTCTACTTATACATCAATACAAGATGACTTCACACCTTACGCTATTGCACAATGAAATTCATTTAGCTTTCACGCACTTGAGGCGTTTGTCATTATTCAAACAATCACAGATTACAAATGAAAATTGGCATGATAAAACATTTCCATTTGTTGATAGTAATCATTTCTATTGCCAAGATGATTGAAGAAAGCAAGCATAATTTAATGGAGCAAACTATTGCTTGACAAACACATTGTTGCCATTTATAGAAAATAAATTAATCGAAATCTGAGTATCCGCGAAACTTTAGAAACTGGAATTATTGGACAATGTGGAATGAAGTAAATTGATAATTTATGAAATTCAAACGGCTGAAAGACATACGTTGAAACGAATCAATTCCTCACTATTTGATTATTTGAAATTTGATTAGAAAAATTGTTTGATTTTCAATTGTCGTGATGCAATTCTCCTCCACTAAAACTTCACCGTTCATATTAGTGGTAGCTATGGGATTTCTCCACTAATGCTTTACTATTATTGTTTTCGAGTTTCCATTGGTAACGAGATTCGCAGCGAGCTGTCATATCAGTTACACATTTCCTGAGCGCTTCAGAATATCGCTTTCCGCGCTCTGCATCAGTGCACCTTAGGGAGACTATTTATGTCCACTGTTCCATGATTGAGCTCAATAACCGTGTTGGAGCTTTTGACGGAACTACCGTGTCAACAACGAACAGTTCACATAACCTTGTAAAAATGTCTTCAACCAATATTCAAAACTCTGAGGAAGGAGGTTCTATCGGATGCTGCGGCTATGTTCTCATGGGACTTAGCGTTCTCCTCATTATCGTGACCATGCCCTTTTCTCTCTGTTTGTCAATCAAAATTGTGGCGGAATATGAGCGGGCGGTCATCCTAAGACTGGGAAGATGTGGCGCAGGGGCAGCCAAAGGACCAGGCCTATTTTTCATTATTCCCTGCATGGATTCAATCCGGAAGATCGATCTGCGAACGGTCACATTCGATGTTCCGCCACAAGAAGTCCTCACGAAAGATTCCGTAACCGTTTCTGTTGATGCTGTTGTCTATTATCGAATTTTCAACCCGACCGTGTCTGTGATGAACGTGGAGGACGCTGACCGTTCCACTAGACTTCTAGCGCAAACGACTTTACGTAACGTTCTGGGAACCAAAAATCTCGCTGAGATTCTGGCGGATCGAGAGGAGATATCTACATCAATGCAGACTTCCTTGGATCAAGCTACAGATGTTTGGGGTGTGAAAGTAGAACGCGTGGAGATCAAAGATGTCCGTCTCCCCGTGCAGCTGCAGCGAGCAATGGCAGCCGAGGCAGAGGCAGCAAGAGAGGCGAGAGCCAAGGTCATCGCCGCTGAAGGCGAGCAGAAAGCGTCTCGGGCATTGAAAGAAGCCGCTGATGTCATCAATGAGTCCCCTTCGGCACTTCAGCTGCGATATCTACAGACGTTGAACGGAATTTCAGCAGAGAAAAACTCAACCATTATTTTCCCGCTACCTATAGACATCATTTCACACTTCACCAAGAAATAGTAACTGCAGCGATTAATTACATTCATTGATCATGTGATTTGTCTATTTTAGGTAAGAACGTCATGAAAACCATCACGTTATGTCCACACTTTTGATTAGAGTTTTAAGAAGTGAAATATATTTTATATTATTATCATACAATATAATATCCTAATTTGAAATGGACAAAATGCATTACTTTTAACTCTGCGAAGCTGATAAATGAGGTGCCATGATTAGATCTACATTGCAGTCAGCAAATGAAAATGTCTACAAAAGAATATTAGTTGATATGAAGAATAGAAGGCTATATCATTAGAATAACTGTCTCGATCGCATTTACAGTCGCATTTTTTGCTACATATCAAACACTCATCCGCAAGCTGCAGTCTATCGATTTTCTGAACGTTCGCTGGGGCGTGTGCGCAGTAGTACTGTGTTTTTAAGACCTTTTGTGGCAGCATGTTGGAAGATATAAATAGACAATATATATGTGATTATGGAAAATTGATTCTCAGAACATTTCGGAACATTGGTGCTATATCGACAGACAAACAAAATACTACATTTCTCGACGCTAAAAACCAGGGCTGTGGAACCGGAGCCGGAGCCTTAAGGAGCCGATGGCTTTAGTCGTAGCCGGAGCCGGAGCCGATTTATCACAAAGGATCCGGCTCCGGCTCCGATAGTTTGAGCTTTGATATAAATCTAGAATTTTGAAAGTTATTAATTGGCATCATAAAAAATTAAATCATTTGAAATCTAAAGATATGTCTTTTAAGTATATCAATGATCTGTCCTCCACGATATCTTTCTTTGCAGTTGCCGCCTTCTTTTGTATTATATTTATTATATATTTACACACATGTGTAATATTTTTTTATTACATATGTTTCGTAAGACTAATTTCCATAGCTTTTAGTGACAACGTATTCTCCAAAATCCATTAATTTGAAGACTTGTTATATGCATGCAAACTAGATGATTGTAGATTCCTAGAGACAAGTCGCCAGTCATTTATGTACACATTTCCAGTTCAGTCAGCAAAGATAATATAGCTACATTTCTTGCGCAATGTCTTAAATCTAATACGGTTACTATCTAGGCTATCATCTATCGGTATGGCTACTGGCAGAAGCTACTGGCATCTGTGACAATGCCAATTTCCTTAGATTGTATTGTAGGCTCTTGTGCAGTCCCCCCACCTACATTTTTCAAAACAATCGATTATTCAATTTGATCAATTTTGATTGGAGGGATAACTCTCCACACTTACACGAATGACCTGACTACAAGTCCTCACATGGCTATAGCAATAAGCGACCCAGCCTGTTCTAGTAGCGCCCTATTATTTTAAAGGTATCTCATTCACAATGAATTTCCTTTGACTTCAAAATTCAAAGGGTATATTTCAATGCGAAAAACCCGAAGGCAAATTACAATGTTGACTTGCTGACGAAGTTTGCGACCATGACATCGCAATTACCCATGTAGATTTTTACAACAGCACGGAATGCTTCACTCAAACCGGTGATGCTGAAACGGACATCCAATGGTGCTGCATCTTTTGACCAGAGAAAAAATGGGGGGGAGGACTGCACAAGAGCCGTATCGTGTAATAATATTTCCCCAAATGTCATAGACCTGTGGATTTCAAGAATTTTCATTATTATTTTTTCCGTCTGTCAACACTTTATGCTGATATCATGCTGACTTATATGTAAACAATAAAAAAAGACTGAGACGCTCTCAATAAAGGCGTCTTTTGACCTCCCTTTTCTATTGTCTGTGACATTAAACCACACGCGCATTCGAAAGCTAGCAAAGTAGATGGGATTTCTGCTCGGTGCTCGCAGTCAAATTTTTATTATGCATAACACCTTGCAACATACTGTGTGATACTCCGAGTTCAGTTTCATCAGCCTAACCATCATCAGAGGAATAGTGGTAATCTGTTATACATAAATTGAATATAATAATATACATGAATCATTGATGAATTATTTAGTGCAACTTTACGCCATAATGAAAAATACGAAATTAATATAATGTAAGTTAGGCCTTAACTTATTAAGTATGCTGCATAGAATTACAAAACTCGTCCTAAATTAGATATTTTTAATTTTTTTAAGTATAATTTTCAATTGTACATTTCTAGCCTACACTGCAATGAGGCTATCTAAATTACAATTTCTACAGATGATGAGTCGTGGGCTACCCACCGATCATATTATTCATGGACCAACAGACTATTGAATAACGGCAAAAACAAATAACAATAACAACCTAAGCTAGCCTATATATACTTTAATATTCAATAAAGCAATTGATATCTTTATTGATACGGTATATTTGGCTATATAGCCGATACCCTTTCCATGTTCGAGTAGATACAGGCCCTATAAGCTATTTAGAGGCATACGCTATCCAGTTTCATATTCAAGCTTTGTTAAAAAGCTTATACTACTATTCGGCCCCTGTGACGGCTAATTAGGTATATCATCATCACTCATGTGGTCTTATTTGATGTAGCCTCGTAGTAGACTGGTTGCAGGCTAGGCCAATTTATATTTAGCCAGTGCGGGTGATCTTTATCTAATTTAACCAATCCTGGCTATAACTTTATTTTATCTTTCAGAGATAGTCAATTCATGCAAAAATATAAGACAAGGATGTTATTTGTCATTATATTAGGCTATTATCATTTTTATTATTAACTTAAGTCGTTGCTTGTTAATGAAAACTAATTTGATGATTGTAGCAAGCCTCTAAAAGCCACACCGTTATCCAAAATACCCGTTCAACGGATCCAGGATAACCAGCATAGATAGAACCTGAATTTGAAGTCGGAGCCGGAGCCTTTCACATCAGTGTCGTGGAGCCGGAGCCGGAGCCGATGAGATAACGCATCGGCTCCACAGCCGTGCTAAAAACTGCGAACTTCCAAGTGAGGACAGTAAAAAGTCACACTCTCATGCATCAGGCAGAACGTAAATAGCGCTGCGCTGAATCCATGCAATTTCTCTGCAAATTCGAAACTTGTGCAGAGCCTGTCATTGTATATGCACTTGCATAAGTGCGGTGGTGTACTTCAAACAATTCAAGTGAAAAATCAATTATGCTAAGAATTAAGATCGAAAGAAATTCTTTGGAAATTGAGTGTTTGAAAAAAGAAAGTAAAAGTGCACAACGTTCCACAGGATAATATCACAGGTGATGGGGCACAGAAAAATTACTATTCTAATAAGCTATACAGAAATGAAACCCTGATTTTAAACACCGATATATTTTGTTCTCTCTGCCATGAAACAGCTCTTGTCTAAGACCGTCATCTACAATAGACTTTTGCCTGAATTGACTATTGACAATTAATGCATGCACACACATGCGGATGCAAATAGATGCATGTAGCTGTACGTATATTGCGGTACCTTTTTTGTCGGTGACAAGAACAAGGCACTTCAGTTGATGCTAAAAGCAGCTTTCGTCTCTCCTTGAAATTTATTGAACAGATTAAAATAGTTAATTAAAAGACATGTACAACCCCTACGCGTTTCGAGCGTTCGCTCTTCCTCAGGGGGTAATTCGCTAAAACCAACTGATCTGGGCGCTCATGTGGGCTGCTTATATACAATGCTATCGGTTGAGAGATGTTTAAAATACCGTCAACTCTTTTCTTCGATTGATTCTTGGAATCAACTGTTTAATGTAACGAGCTTCAGTCAGTTTAGTGCATAGAAATAAATAACAATGAAATCTCTAGAACGGAAATGAAGATTCATGCAATACACAATAGTGGCACAAAAATCGCACGCATTTTCAGTTAGATACACTTGTCAACGGCTGAATTATTGGTTTAAAATCAGTCACATGTGCAATTATAAGCTTTTCATTGGTGGTTCATGCCCCAACTTAGTTCCCCCGGATGTGCCGCGACCTTGACTCAACTTCCATTCTAGTCAACTGCAGCTAAACAATCTATTTCTATGGTTTAGTGTCCAATGCATCTTTGCACTTATCAAGAATTTCAAGGTCAAAATCAGTCAAACGTTTTGATCTTTATTTCAGACAATGTTCTGCCATAGCACTCGAATCAACATTACCTTTATCTACAGCACGCCTGTGTTCCTTAAAGCGAAGCTTAAAAGGACGCGAGGTTTGACCAATATAGAAATCTTTACAATGATGGCATGTAAATTTGTATACCAAAAACCGATCTGTCAAAGTAGCGATCTGTACACTTCATCTTATTAGGCAAACTCTCACAAACAAGGCAACTTTCGTGTTTTTCTACTTTTTGTTTGAATTTCAAGGCATTATCACAATTGAAGAACCAGGTAGCTCATCACAGGGATGGAAACTAGTCAGCAACTCGTGATCCGTGGCCCCCATGCATTCCAATGCGTTGTTGACCTGTGATCCGCGTCTTAATAAAATCACATTATCGTGAATTATCATGATCATAACACCAACTTATTCATTGCTACATATATTATAACTTTAAAATGTATTTTTGATATTGCATTAATAAGACCATTCGTAAACACAGGCTTTCAATGTAACCTAGTTGATGCATTCAGCATTATAGTCAGATATATTCGTCCAACAGTTTTCACATGTAAGTAAAAATGTGCATTTGTCAATTTTCGTTGCTGGCATGACAAGGCGAACATACTTGCATTGGTGCATGATTACAGTTCAAATAATCAATATATCTGTCATACTATGGCCGTGATTACAGAGATTTCTGAAATCTGATAGAGGCTAATGATGTGCTGCTAAGCTTTTTAATTAATTTTCTTATTAATTTTAAACACTTACTGCAGACCTGATGCTGGATAACCCAATCTTTAAACACATCTAGAAAATACTTTGAGTGTAGTGCATTAATTGAAATTGCCCAAAAATAAGAAACTATGACGTTGTAATAATGTAAGGCCATATTTACCGTTCATGTAACAACCTAGACTGCGTACTACAATTTATTCGGTGAGTTGCAGCAATCCATTAAACTCGGGCTGCCGGCATATGTCTTACTGTCTCAATCAGCATCTACATTTGTGCTGTATTCTAATTTTTCATATTGGTTTTACTTACTGAATAGTGCGATTTGTAATTTAATTCATTATTAATTGTGTTTCGCCTAAGGTTAGCCCTTGCTAATTTGATCAGCTACAGAAAACGCACCATTCCTTATTCTACTATACCTGCTTTTCTCACTGAAGTGCAGCTGAGCTCCAACGGGGATGATCAGGAAAACATTGATTGAACAGCGTATATTCGCCTTATTTTCAACTGCATTGACAAAGCATTATTAACTGAAAAACCATAAATTTTATGGATATTTTTGAATTCTTGAAGTTCTTTTTGCCATGCTCCTAAGTGAAATTTTGCTGTTTAATAGAATATGATTTTGCTTTTCATTTTTTAAGCTGCTACACGTTAATTGCGCAATTTACATTACAGCACTTGTATAATGTGAAATATATAAAAGCTATATACTAACGCAACGAGTGAACGCAACAATGAGTTCTTCTCACGACTACAGATGACTTGTTATATATTCCTTATTATATTTTTTCCTCGCAGTAACTTGGACGTGAGTTACATTGAAACATAGCAGATACTACAGGTTCTACATGAATGTAATTGGCACTATGCTGCAGATACAGAAGTTTATACAAAATGACACGTAATTCAATAACAAATAGGATAATTCATAACTAACAATATACATCAATATGATAAACAACATAATAGTTATTGTCAAGAATATTCAAGCATATAGTTTGTAGAGCAATATTAAAAAAACTGAGTTATGTCAGTTGCCCCTTGAATCGCTCGATTTGAAAAAGGATCTATAAGATACATAAACATATTTTTTACATCAACAGGTATTATTGTCTTCCGTGTCCCTGTATAGTGAGATATGAAGATGTACTTATCAATAGGTGAATGTTTAAGTACAGACTATCTCCAGAAAGTATATTTTCATTTCTCTCTCATCGAAGATAGCATTTTCTTTAAAATGTGTTTCTATATATTGTTCCATGGTCTTGTAAGAAATCCCCGATATATTTGTGAATAATGACATATTTTAGAAGTTACTCTATCTTTAAAAACCTCATAAAATAGAATTCTCGACACAAAGGAATGCAATTCACAATTTTAGAATTGAAAGAGAAAAGGAATACACGTCTTGCTCGGAATAATGCCACATCCTGCATAAATATACCGAGTAGCAATCTAGCAGTCGCACTCCAATATCTATAGATTATTCACATAGTAAAAGTGCACAAAACCAGTGATGCGATGTCAATTGAATTTTACAGAAAATGTGTTTGCAAATTATGATTTCCCTACACGAAAGGAAAAGTAGACAGGAATTACATTGAATGAAATCAATCGCATGAACGGTTGAAGCCTGGAGGGAAAATGTAAACAGGCATTCTGCGCTTATGGTCACCCTGCATCAAAAGTCAAAGAAATCTGTGAAAAACAAACCAGACAACAATAGCACAAGAAATATGAATTTCATGAGATGGCATGGAAATAATTGACTTAAAAATAGCTGCGTGGGAGCATGAAAATTGGATACAATAGTAATACGTGATAGAGATTGAAGAAGATTTATTTATTGTGAAACGCGTTTCACTGCCCAAGACGCACCACCCTCAGTAACGACTGACTAGTGACAAATACAATAAAAAATGCAAGGGAAAGTGCAATCAGATGAATGTCATTAACAGTTCCTGCGTTCGTACAAAATGTAAATTATGAAAATAAATGTAAATACTCCGATTGAAGATTGTTGTTCCTGAGAGTGATCATAAATAAGGGATTTTATTATGAAAGCTTCCCCTATGCGTGTTTGCTTAGAGCAAAGAGATTTGCGAAGATGGTCTTCCTTTGACACATTCCTTGATGCGAGTATATGCCGTATGTGGCGACCAGTCTCTCCTACACAACATTCTGGACAATGTTCACAAGAATATTTACATGTATATATGGTGAAATCCAGAAAATTTCGTGATTTTTTTGTCCCCAGAAAAAAATGTTGGAATTTTAATGAAGATAGGCCTCAAAACATTGTGATATCATCCTATTTCAACATTTTCATATATCAAACCACAATCCACTCAGATCTGGCAAAGCTAGAAAAGAAAATTGAAATCACACCGTCGAAGAGATGACACAAAATTTTGGGGATATCGGCTTTTAGTCTCTAAAACTCCAAATAATGAATTTCAAGACAACTACGCTATCTCACAGATAACGTGGGTGAATGACATTATGCACAGCATAAAAGAGCTAAGGTCAGCTGCCTGCTGAATATGCTTCACAGGGTTCTAAAAAGTAGATAAATTTCCGGGACATGCAAAAATCGGGTATTTTCAGAATTCAAGCGAACGAAACATATAATAGACAGTCAAATACAAAAAAGGATGCATGGGCCGGATAGAGCAAACGAAACCCTACAATATGATGTATTATAGTTGACTATTTGATCAATGGCTTTGCGGAATCCAGGGAGGGACAAAAAAATTGCAAAAAGTTCACTTCTTTCTGGATTTCACCATATAAGGGAAGAGCGCTCGTTGAAGGAATCCCACCTTTGTAACAACATAAATTCTAATACATAAACTGATTAAAAAATCAAGTTTTAAGGTATTGTAGGCTATTATTATTTTGGCTTCTTTAACAGTTCGCTTATTGTGTGAACTTTCCCTTCAATTTCTTTATGGGTCCCATCCATGTGTGGCATCTTCCAGTAAATCGTTTCTTAAGGTCTTTATTCTAAGCTTCTGGTTCTCATTCTTTATAAAAATAGCCTTCACCAACTAACTATTCGTTATACATTTTCCACGCGGATCTGATGAAGAGGAATTTTATCATAGATCCCAATTTTTATAATATTAAATTAATATATAAAATTATAATTATTATTATTATAGAAGAGGCTATTTATACCCATGTGGATATTTTTATACATTTTAAAATTATTATATATATATCTATTCAGGCAAAAAGCAGCGCGATGGGTATATGTATGATATAATAGAATGATAAAATTTCATGGAACAGACCGAATCAGACATCAGGAGAGCATAGATCAAAGTGCGAGAGCACTGAGAATGAATTATTTTAATTAACAAATATAATATAAAACAAGTGACTACTGAAAATGTTCAAGGAATTAAGAGGATTAAATGTTAAAATGTCAAAGAAGAAATTGACTGTCATATTTTGAGATGAGGGGTTTCCATATAAAATTGAGCTTCTTTAAAAACAATTGGAGAATTTTCGGAAAAAACCTACATAGAAAAATGATGCACCCAATTGCAAATAGTATATTTACTCAGATATAATAGAAGTATTTGTGTCCTCTACAAGGCATTTTGTTTTTGGAATACCATTTTCTATGTACATGTAGATAGTCATGTCGAGAAAACTCCGTTTACACTCACTTAGATACTCCATCGTAAATTTGATATTGCTGTGGATAGGGTTCAGGTGTGTGAGAAAATCCCTCACACCATTTTCACTATCAAAAGCGGCAAAAATATCGTCAACGTAGCAAATGTAAAGTTTTGACGTGGTGCGTCCAATAAGTTTCCGAACAAATGTACAAAAACTGCAAATCTTTCATTTCTAACATGATTGATCATTAATTTGGCATATTTATGCTAGGATGGTATGCTAAGTTTTAAAAAGTCTTTATATTTCACTAGTCTGCAGGTCAATTTCAGAAAACATGCGAAATTTGATTCTTTGATGAATTTAGAATAAATAGTCCGGGAGCTAGCGTGAAGTTGTGCAGGGAACGAGGTAGTACATAAAACTTTCACATAGCATAGTACACCTCTAACCTACTGCAAAACTTCGCGTCTGCCGGATCAGATCATTTGCTTTTCAGAAATAGAGATGACAACAAAATCCTATGTATTTCCAATGGTAAAATTGTGACATTTAAGGTGTTGACTCCATTTTTTCGAATTTTTGCTCATAAAAGTTACACAAATTGGTATTTTGTTGAACTCGTTATTATAGAAATCAT
Organism: Prostheceraeus crozeri; assembly: GCA_907163375.1. Lineage (NCBI taxonomy): Eukaryota > Metazoa > Platyhelminthes > Polycladida > Euryleptidae > Prostheceraeus > Prostheceraeus crozeri. Next base: position 66,226 of record CAJQUW010003332.1, on the reverse strand, counting down.
CTAAAGATCATGATCTTTCAAATGAGTTATCATTCAGTGAGAGAGGATGAAGTAAAGTGTACAAACAGACACTTTTCGTTAAAGTATATCAACAATTTTCCTGAAATTTCTATGTTAAAATTTGCAGTTACACCAACGAAAAGTGTCTGTTTGTACACTTTACTTCATCCTCTCTCACTGAATGATAACTCATTTGAAAGATCATGATCTGTAGATGATTTCTATAATAACGAGTTCAACAAAATACCAATTTGTGTAACTTTTATGAGCAAAAATTCGAAAAAATGGAGTCAACACCTTAAATGTCACAATTTTACCATTGGAAATACATAGGATTTTGTTGTCATCTCTATTTCTGAAAAGCAAATGATCTGATCCGGCAGACGCGAAGTTTTGCAGTAGGTTAGAGGTGTACTATGCTATGTGAAAGTTTTATGTACTACCTCGTTCCCTGCACAACTTCACGCTAGCTCCGGGACTAAAAATAAAGATCTGCTTTTCTGCCTTGTGCATGGCAAATTCGATGATGGTTGTGTCGTTTAAACATCTATCAACAAGTGTCTTGATGTGACCAGATCATAATTACTTGTCTTAAAATTCCCTTTTAAAGTAAATACCCTCACGTTGAACACACTTCAACTGCCTGACTCTTTTCAATTGCAAACGATTCTTGAAGAATGAAGTTCAGCAAGGAATTCAAGAACGGATTCTTCCAGGTCAGAACGGCATTCAAGCGACTTTAGATTTCTGTACAACTAGAAATCGGATGGAGAAATGTCCGGGCTGTATGAGGATGGGTAGCAACCGTTAAACCAGCATCAGTGATAGCATGCTGCACGATACCGGATACGTGAGCAGGAGCATTGTCATGAAAAAATCAGCTAAAGGCATCGGCGATTATTAGTTCTCGACCGCATCTTCCAAGTTTACCCCCCCCCCCGACAGTTCACTTCCATTCGACTGATTCTCGCTTTGAAGATGGATTGTACAGAGACAAAGGAGCTTCATTGACAGTAAGAAAACACAACGAATAAAACGCTCCCCAAACTCTTGCCCAAATTCGTCTTCAACGCATGTCAGGTGCAAGAAATCGTGGACCGCAAAAAAGAAAACTGCACTTTTCAACACCCATTTTCCACGAGGGTTCCCCAATACTCCCACTTCCAGTGGATGCATTCAGCTCCTCAATAAGCGTGGTAATTCTCATGCGTTGATCCCTGTTCAGGGGCTTTTCCATCGGCTCGAACTTCATAGTTGTCACAGCCTCGGCAAGCCTACTTGGTTATTACAAAAATGATATAAAATGATATCATCAAAAATTTTTGTTCTTTTTTTGTTTTCTGATCATAGATTCTTTGCATTTTGTATTGAAGCAAATTTAGTCTCTTTTGTTTGTTCTACCCATGTCCTTCCCCACTCGTTGATTCATGCAGCGAAAAGCAACAGGCAATTTATTGTCTGTTAGTCTGTCTATCACACAGATTGTCAAACAATGCTAGTATAAAAACACTAGTTTGAATTTGTTTCTTCTGACTTTGTTTCAAACATTAAAATCATATAATTAAAACATATAATAATATATTATTATATATATGATATTTTAATAAGAATATATATAGTAATAATAATACGAGTATAATATAAGCTCATGAACAAATTATTAGTAATATGTAAACGAGGATTTGAAATTTGGAAATACGAGTACGGTCAAAGCTCGACACTTCGGACTTGGATAATTAAGATTCTGGTTAATAAAGAAGGTCGTTTTCTGGGATTAGCTTTACATGCACAGTGTATATCTCAAATATTGCTGCTTGCTTCAGACTTCCAGTAGGTATATGATTGAACAATGAACTCATAAATAACTGTTTCGATGTTTTTCAAGTCTTGACCATAGAGTAGGGATATGTAGGGAGAGTGTCGACTCAAACAAGTATCTGAATACAGTGAAAATTTGATCACGCTTAAGAAAATACTGTTGAGGTTCAGCATGAAAGTAATAGGAACCCATCGAATTGCTGATTTAACAAACATTAAATCTCCAAGGCTGTCATGAGAATCTGTGAAATATCATCATTCCTTCTACATTACAATCATGATCACTCAATTCCGTGGCAATTTCTTCGAAACTTGCATATCTCACACTTGGTGACATTGACCAACTATATCCCCCTCGACTTCATTTAATAGAATCGAAAGTGTATACACATTGGGGATTTAATAAATGTGGAGTTACCAATCTACTTAATAAATTTACTCAATGGTCTCGACTGTATATTGTGTACTGTTATTTTAAAAATAAAATGATATCTTTGCCTAATCATAGGTTAAAAGAGTCAGAAATCTTTCAGGGAATATCGGCTGAAGTCTCTCTCTCAATCAGTCTATTCACATCTAAGTTTGAGTCATGTAAAATGGTTGCAGAATAATAAATAATGCTAAGTATTCTTTTTTGAGAAGCCTCCATCTAGATTACAAGCTTATTTAATTCAACTTAATTCATACGTTAAGCCTAGAAATTTAGAGAAATATACAATTAATATTCTCCCTTGTATAGGCCTACAGTCTGCAGTCCATTTGCTTCAATATTGCATAATTGAGCCCTGCTGTGAGAAAGAACCCTTGAAGAAAAGCATGTGCGCCTTTTGTCTCGGCAGATGAGCGATTCCCTTCACTTCCGTTCAATGGGTTAATATAAGAATTAAGTGCGGTCGAAATAGCTCAAAAAGTAGTATAAAGCTCAAAGATGCTAGATTTCCCTCATCAAACCAGCCTCTTTGACATCGACGATTCCATTATCGATGCAAAACACTAGCACCAATACTGAATGAAAAGAAAAAAAGGCGACAGCTTTTTAAGCATCTTTACTTAATAAACATCTTATTCATGCTATCTTTGTAGACGATGTGAGGTCGAAAATGAAAGGAAGGCATAGCATGGATCGTGGTATCATGAAACTAATTCAGTGTTCCTACACAGCACGAGTTTGACAAAAGTTTGGTTTTAATCACATAATTAGATCCATCTGCGCGCGCTTCGGCTTCATAGAAAGGAAGAGTTATATGTAGCCTTAATATGGAAATGGCACATCACAGAATTAGACAACTTGCTCCTTCTCGAATGGATAATTCGTGTATCGCTCACTATTGGAAATGGCAAACAATAAGCTGTCAGATGAGGACACCAGAGCCAGTGAGAGATGCGTGCGTGCTGTGATATCACTTCGCACACACCAAACCACTCATCGTCTAGCTAACATTCGATTCAATGCATGCACTATACAGTAAATAATGGTGAGAAGACGATGGTGAAATCATCAAGTGAACTAATTTTCGTACGCCTGCTACTTTTTTTAACAATGATCGGAAGGGCCAATATTATGGAGAAAAGTTGTACGTAAAATTCTTCGAATCTGAAGGAATTGTGGCATGCGAAGCACTTTTCTAGAACTCACATTAATCCGCAAGTGACGCATGACTTTTTTCCTACCTCTGTAAGGTATTATGAATTCCTTTTTGCTCACTTAATGGGTTCCTCGATGTGCCGGCGATTTCGTATTAATCACACTTCTAGCAAGCCGAAGCAGATAAACAGAATATTCAATTCTGTGGTTTTAATAGATGAGCAGATTTTCTTGTGAACATGGCATTTGTCAGCTACACACTCGTGTAGACGTACATGCAGATGCAGTTGCGAATTTGGATGCAGATTGAGATATCCGATTTTTGTTTTATAGCGAAAATTTTCCAAGCATTCAAAAATTATAATCAACTAAAATATTCTAAAAATGAATTAAGCTTTGCTCGCAAATCATGAGGTTTGTTTGCATAGCACGAGAGGGCGTTGTAAGCTTTTGGTGACGAATATGCGTTCAAAGCAATGTAAAAATGAAAACAAGTGGGGAATTTTCATTATTCAATAAAATTGACATAGCAAATTTTTCAAGCAGGTAATATTTTCATATAACTAAAAATATGTAGTCTATAAATGTAAATTGCAAAACATATCTGCGACCAACGGCAAATATTTGAAACTCCAAAATTTGTTGCGATGCATGAATAAACATTGAACAGGAATCTGATGCAGTTGCAGGATGCGACATGATCACAAATATAGTCAAACTGTTGATGAAAATGAAACGCATCCGTCCTTAAAACATCAAAATCAGAGAAGTTGCCTTATTCATGTAAATTTCCATCGATGACATTTTTCAGTCGAAATTTTCTCAAGCAAAAAATTGAAAGCAAGATCAGTTTTAGGACAAAGATGCTTTACTCCTCCAATTATCACACTTTTGAAACGATTGTGATTTGTAACTAGACCGTCAAATAGAAATAGTCTAACCCTGATCTAGCTATTTATGAATGCCGGAACCACAGAATTGAATATTTTGTTTATCTGCTTCGGCTTGCCAGAAGTGTGATTAATACGAAATTGACGGCACATAGAGGAACCTATTAAGTGGGCAAAATGGAATTCCTAATACCTTACAGAGATAGGAGAAAAAGTCGTGCGTCGCTTGCGGATTGATGTGAGTTCTAGCAAAGTGCTTCGATTGCCAAAATTCCTTCAGATTCGAAAAATTCAGATCATTGCGCACAAGTTTTCTCCATAATGTTGACCCTTCCGATCATTGTTTAAAAAAGTAGCAGGCGTACGAAAATTAGTTCACTTGATGATTTCACAACCTCTCCTCGGCATTGCTCACTGTATATAGTGCATCACGAAGCCACGCATCGATGTGTGTTTTGGTGTGTGCGAAGTGATATCACAGCACGCACGCATCTCTCACTGGCTTCGGTTTCCTCATCTGACAGCTTAGTGTTTGCCATTTCAAATAGCAAGCGATACACGAATTATCCATTCGAGAAGGAGCAAGTTGTCTAATTCTGTGATGTTCCATTTCCATATTAAGGCTATATATAACTCTTCCTTTCTAGGAAACCGAAGCACGTGCAGATGAATCTAATTCTGTGGCCGGAACAGTCATATTGTAGATTTCTTTCAATAAACAGAGGAGGGAGCAGCGCTTGGAGATGTTATTCAAGCAAACGAATCGGAGAAGAGTACGCAATAAACTACATGTATAGGCTTTAGCAAACTGCAAAGATTGCAGAGTGTCAGCTCGCCTGGTATAGAGCAAAAAGATGCCCTCAGACTTGAACAATTTGCTCACAAAAAATCCTTGGCAGCCGTAGACGCTGGGTTTTGTCCTACAAGTACAAGGGCTCGTCAGCACAACTAGGAATAGCCCAAACCAGTTTATGATATCTAGAATGGCTGAAAAAGCTGAATGACTGCACTGCAAGTTCCTGCTCTGCGCTTATCTATCCTGTCTTTGGTGTGCTCCTGATAATCATAATGGGCCGGTTTCATAAAAGCGTCATGAGCCTAGAACCGGTGTTAAAAGTCAAAACTTCATAAAATTGGAACGTTGCGCGTTTCATAACGCGGTTCTACGAAGAACTGGTTCTACGAAGAACTCGTTTATGAAACTGAAATTTCTCGTCGGTGCTAATTAGAACTAGTTCTTACGCTAGAACCGTTCTAGTTTAGAACCTCTTTATGAAACCGGCCCAATGATTCCAATGTGCCAGTTCGATTGGGGAAGGAATATAGAAAGATGTCCATAGATTTTAACTGTGTAGCTGTATTCCTGTAAATTTGCCCCTGTGCTGCATAGATTGTCATAGTTTAAAACGGCTAAATGTTTGCAGGGATATCACGGTCAATTGTATCTTATATATCTCGGCCGGTATATAAACCTCCTTAACTTATGAAATCTTAACTTTTTACGTTTAATTTCAAAGAGAAATGCTCTTAGGCCATATCTTATTTAACAATAATCAAAAAATATTTGAATAGATGTGCAGGTGTAGATAGTGTCTAAGTAAATTCTGCAAAAGGTTTTACTGCTTCCTGTTACAGAGATTGCCTTCCCATCCCCAAAATGTCTTGGATGTTGGTTTGACTACAGAAACCATGCACTTTCGCATGTGGCCACATCATTTGATAAAAATCATGAATTGATTTATGTGATGCAATGTATTTCTGACGTCAAGGTAATAATGTAAGTTTTTTACTCTGAGCATCATACCTGACGATGCATTTGCAAAATCACATAATGTTCACAATGACATTCACGGTCATTTTGTAATCACTGTTTGAGATTATCGTCGGGCTTACACGGTTTCTGGTACACATCACCGGATCGACCTATATCAACCTCGTGCGATTAATCTTCCAACATACCATCTTTGCACGGCTTCCTGGAGCAACAATTTTAGAAGTGTTTGGGCTCAAAAGCGCAGTACTTAATTCGCACTCAATTCAGTGCTCATTTAATGAGTTGCAACTACTAAAAAGAGGCAATGAAAAGGAATATCTGTTGCTCGCTTACAAATATTTTCATATTCATGCAAAAATCATCTGATTTTCACTGGCTTCGTTGCACACAAAGTAAAAACACGTCTATTTCCTATCTAGTCCTTTATAATATTAAATATCTTTGATAAATATTTTAATATTTTAATACTTTTGACTGAATATTTTTCCAAACCTAGGTCATCACTGAATTGAATGTCAATTTGAATTGAGTAATTTTATCTCGAAATTGCTTCAAGTGATAGATTGAATAAATTCTCAAAGTCGGCTAAGACAGGTCTCAATTGGTTTTGATCAATGAATTTCGCCAAGCCATGTGATGCTGATTCAACCACTGATAGGGCTGGTCACAATGACATCGCGTCAATGGTATCCCTTGGAAGCAAATCACAAGTATATCTTGCCGGTAACTGTTTCACTTGCACTAATTCTGTGATAATCCATTCAGTCTCTTTTGAGCATCGGTATCATTCCAATCCACCAATTCATTTAGCTCGCGAAACTTTAATGGGTCATTCAATATCACAGTAATTTTATCCGAATATTTTTCATGATTCATGATCACAATCCATCGCCGTTATCAGGCTTCATGAGGAAAGTACGTTTCTTCTTGAGATCTTTCAGTACTTTCACGCGAAACTTTTGTTTCGATGTTCCTGCTGAGTTTACATTTTAAAGTTCACACGCAAATTTTCTCAGGGAAGCTTTAAATTCTGCTTGTTTACTTGTAGTAATAATAAACGTTTATTGTGCAAAAAGCCTCAATAATAAAAATCGTGAGGCTTGCTACCAAGTCTGAAAGAAAATAATTACATTGAGCTATTGAACATTAAAAAAAAGAATCAGGCAATTTTGAACTTATGACTGATTTGATAACGATGTGCAAAGGAACAAAAATGTCAACCAGTAAATCCACTGTTCAGCAAACAAATCATTGTCACAATGAACGAATTGTGTCTTAAAGATGAGCGACATTCAGGCATGCGTAACTTGCCGTAGCATGGTAGACGTGTGGGAGCCAGATGATGAAGGGGGTGGGTGGTTCGATCTATCCATCAGTGAAGTAAAAAATTCAAAGCCAATATTCGACGATAGAATAATGACATGAAATTAGCGCACATACATCCACTTGCTGATCCAAAAATTATTCTGTACGACCTATCTTGCATCCTTTCTAATGTAGCACAGTTACTCTTACTAAGGCTAACAAAGAGGGGCACCGCGTACTCCTGAATACCTCGCACACAACTACATGTATTGTAAATGACTACTAGTTCCGGTTTGGAATAAAATGTCTTCAATTGACGCAGTACAAATAAACGAGAAGCTGCTCTTTTTGAAATGGCCTTAATGTGGAAAGTCCAATTCAAATTTTTATCGATTGGAACTCCAAGAAGTTCCAAAGTGTCTGTTCGTGATATATGTGGAATTTCAAATCTTGCTAAATCAGTAGGAGAATTTCCTTGATGTATGAATAATTGCAGACATTTGTCTTGACCAATATTCATGCCGTTGCGCGTAGTCCAATCAACTATGTCTGAATATAATAATAATAATAATAATAGTAGTAGTAGTAGTAGTAAAACGTGTATTTTTGAATGGAAATCACAACATGCATGTCATATAGATCATTTACAAAGAAGACTAAAAAGAAGATACTAATGTGTATATTGTGGAATGAATGAAAATCAGACATTGCAAAATGAAAAAGAAGTACAAAGAAAAGTCATAATTCACTGTGCGGCTGGTATGCGCAATTGAGAAACAGTCAGTCTTTATGATGATCGAGTTTTGGGCTGGCTTTTCCAAATTTATTTGCAACTTCTGTAGGAGCGATTTTGCTTGAATAGTCGTTGTCTTTCGTTATACAAGATTGAGCATCTCAGAATGAAAGAGGAAAGGCGACGAGAAGGTGAACACTTTTGGATTTGAACATGTCCACTGCGTGATAAGATGGGGGGTGACAACTTAAGAATCATGTCGTTTGGATTTCTAATTTTTGCGAAGAACGTCAGTGCTCGCTTTTTGCGTCGCTGTGTCAAAGATGTAAATGCATGACAGGAGCATTTTAGACCACATATGATCTTGTGGCACCTTCTTTGAATCTTTTCGATCATGTTGGAATGTGTCGTTGTCATGCCGATAAGCAATGGAGAGTTGTACTCTAGCACGTTCATTATATGAGCTTTGTAAGCTAGCACGAGATCTATCTTCGTGATTGAAGGGAAGCTTTTTAGTTTCTTCAGTAGATAAATTTGCCGACTGGCAGCTTTGCAGAGATGTGCTATCTGCTTGTCCCACTTCAGGTCGTTCTGAAAGATGATGCCCAGAAATTTCATTGAATTGTTACGTTGAATTGTTTTTTTTACAGCACGTCTTGAGTTGAAGGTGGACTACGTCCCCGCCTCTTGACCTCTACTGGCAGGACTCTGTCCTTCTTGCAAATGCCTGAGGTACATTTCAGTCAATAGTGACTCTATTTTTTTTGATAGATGCTAATCTTTCCCTATTATAGATATAACTTTTGAGGCTGTGCATCTTAAATGTACAGGACCGCGCTTGGTCGGGTTTGAGCGTCCAGGATGAAGCGGTCGAAACGCGATCGTCCTGACCAAGTTCCTGTTGATGACCTCATTAAAAATAGTCAAATAATTTGTATGCATATTTTTGTAGAATTTTATTTCACGTTTTAGCTTAAGGAACTAACATTAATTCTCTTACACACCTGGTAGATTTTAGATAACGTAATCCCGCTGTGTTAGCTAGATCTTGTATTTTGATTGGAAACAGATCTGTCCTCTTATCATCTGAATGGGCAGACTGTTAAATAGGATCTTTTCAATATATAAATGATAAACATAATTTTGAACAGAACGACTTACTCGCCAATTCATTACACATGAGGAGAGGAGAAGCGTTGTTTGTCCTTCTAGTAAGCATTTTTTAAATTTTTAGACATTTTAGGATATAAAAATTTTCTTTTAAATCATATTTTGTACCTATTGAAAATTAACTAGTCATTAGCTTGTTTTTTTTTATTTTTATTTTTGTTACCTTGACGCACTTTGCTACGTTGAATTGACTTAACCTGGGACATAGGGACGTTGACTGATGAAAAACTGCAGGATTTTTTGCTGATCAACATCAAGTTTGTCTTCTTGTGGTTCAGAGTGAGACTATTGAGATAGCACCATTTTGAAACATGCTCCAATTCAAATTGTATGTCTTCCTCCAGTGTTTTCTTATCTTGGTATGGAATCAGTAAAACGATGTCATCAGCAAATTTCAACATAAGGTTTTGTTCGGAATATGGACCCAACGAACCCATGTGCGCTGCGAAGAGATACGCCGACAGAACAGCTCCCTGAGGCGCTCCGGAGGTGACATCCCTGGTTTTGCTGATGAAGTCTCCTTATAGACACACTCTGTCTTCTGTCTTTAAGATAGTTTGCACACCAATGGATGAAGTTTTCCGGTAAGTTTGAATTCAAAGTTTGCAGCAGTCTATCGTGCTGAAGCCGATCGAATGCTTTGCTCAGGTCAAAAGAAATCATAGCCACACCTTGAACACTAGGGCATTCTAGTTTGAGAGTGATGAAGTCATGGGCTAGTATTTGTGCATGTAGAGTCGATGAATTTTTCCTGTAGGCAAACTGAGAATTACCAAACATTTCCGTAAGTTGGTCTTTGATAGAATTCAGTGCACATTTCTCGAGCAACTTGGATAAGGTTGGTAGAAGAGATATTGGTCTTAGTTCAGTTAAAGTGGGGGTTTTGACTTTTGGAATAGGCACAATGTTCGAGAGTTTCCATTGCAGGGGGATGTATCTCTCTTCGAAAGATAGCGAAAACAGGTGAGCAATAGAATCTTCGAGAACTTCGTGTGCTTTTTTCAGCAATACATTAGGGATTTCATCGCTTCCTGGAGATTTCTTACAATTCAGTGATACAAGCATTCCGTGTATAGCTTCGATGCTTGTGTCAAGACTCCATTGCTGATTGTTTCCTATTATTGACTGCTCAAGCATTTGCCAATTTGCTGGTTCGGAAAATATTTTAACAAGGCTATCGTTTATTCTGTCAGCAGCCGAATGGATAGGAAGGTTTAGACGAGAAGCAATATTGTCTCCTTTTTTATTACGAATTGCCTTTATCGCATCCCAAATATTTTTATTGCTTGCTTTTATCTTAGATGACCAAAGATGCTTCGATTTGATTATTTCTTCCCCTACCTTTTCCTTGTAGTGTGAGAATAAAGTAAAATTGCGATTTCTGTATGCTTCATAGCGTAGATTTATCAAGTGCTTGAGAAGAGGTGTAACCCAGGGTTTGTCTATGTCTGTCATTTCGACTAATGTGAAAGGAATTAGACTTGACGCTTTCATAATGTATGAGCAAAATATGTCATATTTGGATTGAAGGGGCAGATCTGAACGATAGAATTCATGCCATTTAACGGAGCGTAGATATTCGCAAAACGTAGCAATCGCAGAATCTCGGAAGTCATACACTTTTCGTATATTTCGGCAGTGAGATTTAATTTCTTTTGGATTGACTGTAACGGTTAGGTGATCGGCGTTTCCAAAGTTCGGTCCTATGATTGGTGGTTCATAATTGTCTGAAAGTCGAGCGTCAATTGCAATTTTGTCGAGGATGGACTGGCCACGTGTTGGTGTATCGACAATTTGAAGCAATCCAAGGACTTCCCCGTGTTGATTTGCGGGGAATCTATTCAAATCGCCAGCAATAATCAGGTATCCGTCGGATAGATGTCCGTCAAGAGCAATATCAGCATTTGAAATTATGTAGTCATTGATCATGTCGTAGTCTGAGGATCTTAGGTTTTTTGTGGGATATATATGACAAGCAAAACAATCTTTGGATGAGGAATAGAGAGCCAGACACATTCTACCGATTGAGGACAGCATGATATATTAGGAATGGTGTCGAAAACAATGTCGTTGCGAATATATGCAGAAACTGTTTCACCCTTTCTATCATCATGACGATCGCAACGAATAGGGAGAAAATAATTAGGAATCGTTATGTCTGCATCCAGAATATCATCGTTTAGCCAAGACTCACTAATTGTGATAATATCGGGTTTCTTTAACGAAGCGTAGACTGTTAGCTCGTCGAATTTTGAACGCAGAGATTGTACATTGCAAAGAAAAATTGAAGGATATAACACGGAGGGATGGGGTAAAAACTTCATTGAAAATTCTTCTTCACTTGTCTTTGCACAACTTGGTTTTGAAAGATCATCACATCTTCTCCGTTGTTCCTCCGGATTTTTAATTCCTGTCGTAGCAAATGCTGTTGTTCTTGCTGTAATTGAGTATAGTCTGGATTGATGTATACATGATCAAATGTAGGTGACTTGCGAAGGTCTTTGGCTTTTCTGAAGATGCGTCTTTTGCTTTCATAAGTCCGACAAATCACTTTCAAAAGTCTTGGCCTGTCGTTTCTTAACCTTCCTACTCGGAAGACTTCAAATTCATTGGATAGATCATCATTGCCATCATCGCACTCAACCTCTTCAATGATCTTCATTACCTTTTCTTTGTCGTGGTTTTTTATGTCATTTAATGATCCATCATGATTTTTGCTAAGTCCTGATATCACCAGATTGCATCTTTTTGCGTCTCTTCGATCTATCTCTTCGAATATTTTGCTATGAGTATCGAAACTGATTGACTTCAACGTTGCATTAATATCCTCAATTTCTCTTTCGTGTCGTTCACACATACTGCGCTGTTCCTTGAGATCTTCTTCGAAAATTCTTAGCCTGTCTGTTATCAGCTGCAATGAGATGGTAATTTTATCAAATTCAGTTTTGAAGTGGGATATCAGCTGCTGATTTGACTCTTTGATGAGCTGTTGGATATCATTAAGAGTTAAATTTGCAGAAGATGAGTTCGATCTTGTTAGCCTTTTCGGAGTGCTCATGCTTTCAGATTCGATGGAGTTTAAATACGAGAACGCGAAAAATAGGTAGTGCGCGGGGTTCGAACCAGATTGCTTTTAACCGCGAATGTCTTTTCGAATGGCACTTTGCAAAGGTCTGTACCCAGATGACTCTATGCGTTGGTTTAACTGCTTCTTGTTCCGAAGAGCTAGAAATCCTTCTGCACGACGTCACCGATGTTGATTGCTTGCTGTCTGTTGGCAGAACGACTAACACTCACACAAAGCGTACGTGACGGACGAAAATGCTCCTCTGGCGAAGAAAGGAAGGATTGTAGTCAAAAACGAAGGCAGCAGTCACTTCAGTTGTGAAACGCCGAATCCGTAGATATCAAAAACTTCGTCGAAAGGTGTTAGAATCACAAGTGTATTCCAAAAAAGACTGTTAATGAGAAGAGGCACTGAGAGACACCGCACGCACCCAATCGTGACACAGATCTCAGGACATATACAGACTGAACCGGGCTGAGTTGATCATGTTTCCGAATTTTTCCAAGTAGAATAATGTCATCTGCGTATTTTATCAAGTGAACATCGGCAGCATCTTTTATTATCATATCATCAACAAAATAGCCAAATATAAGGGGGCCGATACTTGAGCCTTAATGTGGTACCCCCACCTCTCACCTTGATATAATCACTGCATTGCCGTTTCCACCTCACCCGCTGAAAACGTGATGATTATGAACTGAATCACTTAATTATCAAATCCATCCGAAATCATTTTCTTCACTAATGCATTATGAGAAACTTTATCAAATCCCTCGGTTGAATCCACAACAACGACATGGCATGTACAGACATCTACGTGTATTTCTTGAAGACTGGTGGTGATGAAATCCTCTGCATCAATATGGCACATGTATATCGAACTACTCCCCTTTTTGTAGGCACATTGTAAGCGATCAAATTTCTCAACAAATGAAACTTCAATAGATTTCACGAGCTCTTTCTCAAACGTCATCTCGGAACGTAATCTCCGCTAAAAACTGAATCATTTGATATAAAAATTTTCACTTTATACAGATACTTTTTTGAGTCGACACTCTACCTATATCCCTACTCTATGATCACGCTTAAGAAAATACTCTTGAGGATGAGCATGAAAGTAATAGGAACCCATCGAATTGCTCTACATCGAATATGAACCCATCGACACGAAGGATCTGTAAAATACCATCATTTCTTCTGCATTGCAATCATGATCACTCACTTCCGCTGTAATTTCTGCAAAACTTCAAAAATGTACATATCTTACCTTTGGTGACAACACCACCTGTATCTCCCAGTGTATACGTATACACATGGGGGATTTAATAAATGCGGAGTTGCCACTACCAAAGAGGTTGGCCACTACCTAATATACCTACTCTATGATACTTACTCCATCATAGAGTAAATATATCAGGTAGAGTATTAACTCTGCATTTATTAAATCCCCAATGTGTATACACATTCGATTTTGTTAAATGAACTCAAAGGAGATGCAGTCGGAATTGTTTCCAAATGTGAGATATGCAAATTTTTGCAGTTTTGCAGATCTGAGATGGATTGACTGATCATGATAGCATAATGCAGAAGGAAATGATATTATTTTACAGATCTTCCGTGTCATGACAGCCTTGGAGAGGTAATTTTTATTAAATTAGCAACTCGATGACCCTATTGCTTTCATGCTGAACCTCAAGAGAATCTTCTTAATTGCGAGATCATATCACAGGCAATCGTCAATGGTAGAGCAAAATAATAGAATCATGCAAGGAGAATGATTTCAATCAACTTTGAAAGATGTAAATGGGTCCACATCACTATTCAGATTCAACAAATTCAATATGAATTTAGTGAATCATAAAATCATGCCGCTGAAAATTGAATTAAAAAGTTGAAATTTCAGTCGAGAAAGCACGAATAACATCGCGAATTTTTCATAAAGACTTCCTATATAACACGGTTCATGAAATTCCCTTGATAATCAGCTTCATTTCCTCTTTGTTAGGATGCTTATTAACAAAAATTCATTCCCTTTGATATCCAACTTGCTTCATGCTACTTACATAGGGGCGTCATCTCAGTAGTATATAAATTGGAAAATTTTGGCTTTTTTCAAAAGTGCTCAAATAATTTTTTGGACCACGGGAACGTAATCTCCGCAAAAAACTGAATCTTTTCATGTAAAAATTTTCACTGTTTACAGATACTTTTCTGAGTCGACACTCTACCTATACTCACTGACATAAATAATGAAACCAACTATCATTGACTTGAATGGAAGTTTGTTTTATTCTTTTCTATGGTTTGAGATGATATCTCGCTTTCTATGTGTCACCATTGAACTCCATATGATAAGGGAAATGATATAGGACCATCAAATTTCAAAATTTGATATTGATCACAGTAACAGCTAGAAGTTGAACAGAATCACCACCTACTGCTGACCAGATTTGACTTATGAAATGGCGCACGATAACTTTACCAGAGGAATGGCAATTGGGATGATGCGTTGTGGGCGAACTTCTACAACTGTTGCGAAAGAATTGAAAATTTCAAGGGTCGTTGTATGGAGGTGGTGGTGTCGTTGAAAAGCAGAAGGAAATGTGAAAAAGAAGAACGGATTAGGAAGACCAGGGGTATCATCCAAGCGGACAGATGCACGCTTAGTTTTAGCTGCTAAAAGAAACAGATTTGTGTCCGTCCCGAAGCTAATTGTGTACTGGAAGGTTGCTGGGAACGTTGCCTGTAGCGTTCGAACTGCATATCGAAGATTGCGAGAAGCTGGTATACAGTCTCGACGACCCGCTGTGAGAATTCCGCTGAGCCTGGAACATCGAACGAGACGAGTGACGTGGTGTCAAGGTCATCAGTCGTGGAGTGACAGTCAGTGGGAACGTGTGCTCTGGACTGATGAATCGAGGTTTACTCTCGATTTCAACGATGGTCGGATCCGTGTTCATCGCTTGCCAAGTGAACGATTTGCTCCATGTTACGTCAAAGAACACGACCGGTACGGCGGCGGTAGTGTCATGGTTTGGGACGTTATCTGGCACAATGGAAAACAACAGTAATCGTAGTAAAAGGAACATTGACAGGACAGCGATATGCCGACGAGATCGTGACACCGGTCGTGGTTCCAGCAGTGATATCGAATCAATTGATTTTTCAGGATGACAACGCAAGGCCCCATCGCGCTTCAGTGGTCTCTAACAGGATAGCAAGCAATGGAATCCCAACCTTGGAATGGCCCTCACGTTCTCCAGACCTCTCCCCCATCGAGCACTGCTGGGATGAACTTGGTCGCAGAGTGAGGGAGAGGTACAACCACCCACCAGTGTCTTTGAAGATGTTGGCCGACAGACTGATCGAGCAGTGGAACCTCTTAAACCTGGCATTCATCCAGCGACTGTGCTCATCCATGCCCTCACGCATCGATGCCTGTTTGGATGCTCGCGGTGGTCACACCCGTTTCTAACTTAAGTTGTTAAATTCATGAGTATTACCCCCATTACCGCCCAATGTTCCACTTATGGAACAATTTTTTGAATCACAATTATAAGCATAAGAAATATTTATAAGTGTCATTTAAGCATGCAGATATTAGAAGCATGATGTAAATAAATTCAACAATGCCTGGTAAAGCATTTTGTTTTAATTGGGTTCTGTCCAAAGAAATTTGAAATTTCGGAAATTTTCAAAATTTATCACTGAAACTTGTTTTCCCACTCCTGTCCATAAAAAAATAAGGTAAGTCAAACTTTTCTCGGATTACAATTTCTGCATTAGTCTGGTGACGTACAATACAATTATTTCATTTATCGTTGCTTTTTTGCGTTCATATTGAGTTTTAGAAATGTTGTTCCATTTCTGGAACATTGGACACTGCATGTATTTTCAATGTTCCAGTAATGGAACATTGGACACTTAGGGTGTTACATTTTACATAATGCGCTAAATAGACATTGGTGCGGAAATTGGTGCGGAAATGTCAAATCTGGATGCTTATCATAGTAAGTTATGCAACACATTCGTGTGGTAATTGTATCACTTGTAATTTTAACTTACAAGCAGGAACTTCGTTAGTCGGATCGCCTCAGATGGTATTTATTTACACAAAAAGGGCTACGCTAAGTAGACTTTCTAAACTGATACTAATCAATTGTTTAATATTGCATTTTCATTGAATCTTATTGTACTATCATCTTCATTTGGGGTTACTACAGCAAATTTGACTTTGCTTACTATAGCAAAAAAAGTTCACCACTGCATCCTGGCCCTGAGGTATAGATGTTTGCACCTCTAACTACTGCGCTAAGGTACTTTACTAACACGAGCACAGTAGCAACCTACTTAATTGGAACCAATTTCACCCTCGTCTTACTTATCAATTGTTAGTACTTACTTATTTTATTAATTAATTGAGTGCTGATTTAATTCCTGTCTATCTTTTTTTCAGACGGATGCCAAAGAAACTATTTTCAGTCGAAGAAGCTGCACAGCTATTGATCGAAAATTCTGACGAAGAATCTGATATTGATTTGGTAATTTTGCCACCTGAGTCCTCACAATATATCTCCGATGAAGATGACATAGCAGAGGATGATTTATTACCATCTGACATCAAAGATGTGCCAGGTTTGGTTGAAATCCATCAACGGTCGGACGAAGGAGAATGCTCAATGCCACAACCGAAGCGTAGGAAAGTATCGCATCATTGGGAGAAAAGCTCTGATTTTCGTAATTCGTTAACAGAAGCTGAAGTGACGCCCATTGACGAAAGTTTGCCACTACTGGTGGATAAAGATGCAAGTGAATTATTTAGATTATTCTTTGATCCGACCGTTATAGATCTCTGCTGCAAACAGACGAATTTGTATGCCCACCAACACTTACAACATGGATTTCATAAAAGTGAAAATGAATTTTTTCACTCCTCAGTGACTATCACAGTTTACCACAAGAACATCCATACTGGAGTACGGACGAAGATGTAGGAGCATCATTTGTCTCCGAAAAAATGTCAAAAAAAGCTTTAAAGAGATCAAGCATTTTTTTCATTTAGCCAACAACGCGTCCCTTGGCAATGATGACAAGATGGCAAAATTAAGGCCATTTTTAGAGATATTTCGAAAAAATATTCAGCAATTTGTATTCTTTTCAAGCAAATTGAGTCTGGATTAGCAGATGATACCATGGCAGAAATAATGCAAAAATGTACGTCAAAGACAAACAGGTGAAATTTGGATATAAGGTGTTTGTCCTGGCTTCGTCATGCGCTTATCCGTTCGATTTCGAAATCTTTACTGGGAAGAAAATTGATTCCGAATTACCACTTGGAGAGTCTGTCGTTCAAACATTGACACAGTGTCTTCCAAATAAAAGTGAACATATAATCTACATGGACAGATTCTTTTGTTCAACGAAAACGTTCAGACAATGTAGAGAAGACGGATTGCGTTGTACAGGCATTGCAATGGAATCTCATATTGAAAAATGCTCAATAATGTCTAAAGCGGCAATGAAGAAGCTTCCTCGAGGTAGTCACATTGAATTTTCAAACGATGAAGTTGCTGTCTGCCAGTGGAACGACAGTCGTCCAGTAGTTGCCATCCGCAATTTCGAATCTGTGAATCCCGTTCACAGTGGTAGTCGTTGGAGTAGAGCCGATAGAAAACGCATACCAGTGCCCATCCCCCATTTGATTCATAATTACAATAAATATATGGGCGGCGTGGATCTTCTTCATCGATTCTTGAGCGATTATCGGCCTAAGCTAAGAAATAAGAAATGGTGGTGGAATATTTTTGCTAACTTTTTGAATATGGCCGTCGTCGCTGCATGGCGACTTCATCGCAGCTTGAAAGGAGAAATGTGCCACCTTCAATTTCGGAGGTAAGAATAAATAGAATAACAAACAATACATTTAGGCCTACATGTGTTGTGACTACGTAAGGGTGAATAGTCACACGTTGATAACATATACATGTATAGACCTAAGCCTGGAAGGATTTTCTTCTATAAAAGGCCTGGTTTAATTAATAGGGATCAACATAACTAGATAAACGTGAAATGTCCAATAGTAAAAACCAAAGACTATGTAATATTCAAAGACTGAAAATCCTCACGAAGATATCGGGTGATTTTAATACATTAGAAGATAGGAGCTACCATGGATATTTTTGTACTCATCACAGATATCTACCGTTTCCAAATTTTCTACAAGTTTACAGTCTTTACATCTTCCACTGTCTTTGGTAAAAACTACATTTGTCTTACAGGGCGATTGTTCGATCACTCATGGCAAAGACACCGAGTAAGCTACAACATCCAGGACCCAGCAGGACCCCTTCTCAAACTGAAAGAACAAGCAATTTTCACTCTGATAAGCAATTATCTCATCTGATAAACAAGGACGTTGTAAAGTATGCAAAAAGAACACAAAGCGAAAGTGCTCCACTTGTGGTGTCCTTCTTCATATTGACTGTTTCTCAAATTTTCATTCTTAAGCATTATATAGTCAGAAGTGTCCAATGTTCCACTTATGGAACATCAATGTTTATGATACAGAATTTATTTTTTTTCTAATCGTCATTAGTTTGTAGTTGCTTCAGACGGTAGAAGTTTTTGTATAAAAGAAAATTATAAAAAATAATTGTTTTTCTATTCATGGGCAGTAATGGGTTAAATGTTTTTGAGTAAAGCATTCGAGTTCTCCTTTTACAAACAACAAACAAAAGTACAGTACAACCAAGTTTGTCATAAGTATTCATATCAGGACTTGTTTCATTCTTTTTGTCACTGAGTATATATATATCCCTACTCTATGTACTGTATGAACAAGCCCCTCGCCATAACGAACCTCCTACATTGATCCCGTGAGGTTCGTTGTAGTAAGCCTCGACCATACTTAGATTTGTGTCCACTCTATGTTGATGACTGATGGAGCATGAAATGTCGACAAACACTTGTCAATTCTAGAAATACCATTCAAATCAAAGCGAAATTTCAGATTTATGTGGCGCATTGAAATTGCTACTGCATTGAATAGATACTCTCCACTGTCCCCGACATTCTTCATTGAGCAAATTCTCTCTATCCCCTTCCATGTTTTGCCATGATAGAGTAGGTCTTCCATCAATTAACAGAATGTTTGATAAGAGTATGTTTTAAAGTAATTTTAAATGTTGTTTCGACATGTGCTTAAAAACCATATGATTCAAGGTCGATATTAGACGGGAAGGTACATGTATACCATAAATATTTCTTTGTATTGTATTCCATTCCGATACTTCGATTTATTTCTTAGGAATTCAAGTGTGACTTATTATTGAATTTCGGTTCAACCTTAAACGATGGTGTGACAGAATTTTCTCATTAGCAAGTTTGTGAGAAGAATTGGTTTTTTTCAGCTTTTGCCCGCTTATGCAGTGGAGATTGCTAAGAGAGCAGTTCATTTTCCCGTGGGTTTGAATAGGTGTATAGCTGGTTAACATCAAAGTAACGAATGTGGCCTCTTGGCTTGATATACCTTCTGGCTAGATATTTTTACAAATTTGAGTGTCACCTCTTACTATTGATTTGCCATTGTCCTTGCCACGTCAAAGGGTAGCTCCTGACTCAATATAAGCAATCCTCAATTGACCCTGTTTGGCTCTAAACATTGTACACTGCTTCTAGGTTTAAGGAGAACTGGTGAGAAAATCCAACGACATTGTCTCTGAAGCAGTAGACTGTAGCAGCATCAATCGGTCATACAGTGCTACGTTTGGTTCTTACAAATCCCTTTAGTAGATGTTTCTAGCCACTGATGCATGTATTTGCAGCTGAAATCATCAGAAGAGACAATTCACTTTACACTCCTCCAGACACACTTTTCACTGCCTTCCCTTTCGTTTGGTGTTATATTATACTATCAGACCGAATACAATTACATGATGATTTCGGTATTGACAACTGCTTGATTTTCAAATTATTAACAATCGATTGTTGTCCATCATCCAGATTTTAGTGATGTGCAAATCCAATTGCAAGTTCTGCTGAAAGGTTGTGCCGAGGTAGATGATGTGCAATCCAATGTTTGGTGTCAGAAAGCATTTGTTGACTTTGGTTTTATCCCAGTTAAGTTCCAAGTCATTGAGAGGAGAACAGGAATTCATATTGATCAGTTCAGCTTGAATATATCATTGCAGTCATCCGAATGATTTGTTGTGGAAATGAAAACAGTAGTTTCATCATATCTTAACGCATGTATACTTCAATGTGATGAGAAGTAATAGTAGTATTTTACCAACAACCTTGTCCAGTCTACAAGCACTTAACATCCTGTCAACAGAAAGTACTTTCAAATTGAAAATAAGACCGCATCAACATGCGTTTTGTGGAAGGCATCCTTAATAAACAGCTTACCACTTCTAATATTTCTGTATTTATTCACAGTCGTAATTTCAATTACTTGACATCGACAGTCATATTTTACTATTATTTTTTTTACAGTGATCATTTATTATGTTTTTGTAACTTCCAAACATAATTTCGATTTTTGAAACATTATTTTGATTTTTCATGAATTATACCTAATAAGTTATATGTGGAACTGAAATAGAAAGAAGAATGATAGTCCCTTAAGAATGCCGGTCGTTGAAATGTCGAGAAATAAGTTGTTGATTTATTCGCATCAGCTTAAGTTTATTGCAACTTTCATTGAATCTTCCTAAATCAATTTATCAAAGACTTTCAACGTGCCCGTTACACTTTTCATGCCATCATTATCTATCCGCCACAAGCTTGTGAAAGCGCAGATAATCAAACACTAACGAACACGAATGTCTAAAAACATTCTGATTCTGCTCACTCACTCCACGGTTTTCCGTCTTCTTTTCCTCGTGTTGCAAGGGTTGGACGTCCGCAAATGTCTTTTTTGTCTTGATGGCATTTCTCCACACCGTCCGATCCGAAGGGTCGACGGAGGATAAATTCCATTTTCGAAGATCTTCTTTGATGTTGTCAAGCCAACGTTTCTTTGGTCGGCCTCGTGGATTCTTTCCTGAGAGTTCGATGGTCTGAACTTTCTTAGGCCAGTCGACTTCATCCATGCGTTGTACATGTCCATACCAACGTAGTCTTCTCCAGCGCACACTATCTTCAAGTCGATGAATACCAAGCCTAGACCTTAGCTCATCCATAGGAACTCGATCAGACAGGCGCTTGGAGCAGATCCACTGCACCATTGCGTTTTCATTACGGCACAATCGGTTTTGCTCCTCGATGTTGATTGGCCACATAAAATTCTGACCACATAAAAATTTTGATGAGTCTTCAATCGAGATCGCAACATCTTTTTCAATGAATGTTAGGAATGATGGGTAATAGAGTTGACAGTCTGAAATCGTGTTCGATCTATTAGCTTAATTTAGGAAGAGGAATAACAAAATCGACCTTCCGTTCTTCTTATGCACCTCAATTGATAATGCATGGCGGAAGATAGGAGAAGCTATTGCAGTGCAGATTCTCGAAGAATTTTACAGTACTTGAGTACTTGATGATAGCATGTCTTATAGTTCTGTAAATAATAGTCATTATTTGTTTTACAAGAAATTCATAGAGCCTTGTGAAAAATACAGCACTTGAACTGGAACACTTTCGGTTTGTTGAAAGCTTCATCATATGGACAGAAGTAGATTGAACAGACTTCAAACATGCGTTGTAGTCGTAGCATCAGTTGTTTGTGCAACGAACTTAAAACACCAAAATAAGACAGGATTTAAGGAAGGGCCGGACTTTGGTTTAATGCTAATTCGACCGGAGCTGAGTTTCATTTCGGATTTCATAGAGGGTTATTAATCTATGTAATGCAGCTATTTATTCCTCTCTTTCCCGGAGATACATCTTTCAATTGTGGTCGATTCTGAGCGTTGGATCTACTGATGGATTTTATATAATAGTAATTATATAGCATTCTTATCGATATAACCGCACAATGCATGACTCTACATGTAAAATCGTAAAATGCTTTATCCCACTGATTTCATGAGGATGAATGTGTTTCTGAACATTTTCTCCTGAAATCAGAGGGATAATGTTTCATGCATTATATCACAGATATTAACGGTATGCTGTGTTAGCAAATAGGCTGTCAAACAAATTCTCGAAGAATTTGATAGTGGCGAAGAATTTCTTCAAAGAATCCAAGATCACCAATTCCAAAGACTTTCATTGTGCATTAACATTATCAGCTTCTAGCTAAATCAATTTGACAATTAAGGGTAGTATTGAAGTGTTTATGATTGATACTACAAATAAAGAATTATCTGAAATGCAGTCACTTCTGACCCACCCTGTAGATGTGAACTGGATATGTTACATCTGATTTATATTAATATTGTGACTACAGTTCTATCTCTATCGTGCCTTTGACGATCAGATGACCGTGAAATGAAGGTCGGGTGGAAAGTTGGGTGCTACAGGTCAATTGATTTAGCAGACTTAAGAAACGCATCATGACATTACCATTGACAACATTGACATGACCGGCAGGTCACACGATTCAATAGTTATCAAGACACTTGTTGCTGTTCTAGTGGATCTGACTACGAAAGACTGGGCATGAGTCCCGTTAAGACAGAAACCTCAGTGGGTGATATCTCAATTTCATGTACATGATATAGAGGTATACAAAACATTCTTTTGAAACATGAATGCTACATGCAGAGTTTTCGGACTGAAATTGAATTTGTTTCTTCAATCGTCGAATAATTGATACATCCATTTAATCCTGTAACGGTGAAAAAGTCATTTGCGAAGGAATGGTGCAATTTCTAGCGCATGAAAAACATTGTTAGCAGGTTATTTTCATATTGAGAGAGTGTTTTGGGATTCCCTTTCACTGATGATTTTGGAGAGTTGAAGCTATTTGCCGTGCACTGTTGTGCACCGCACAGAAACTTCTTGTCAGCATTTCTCCTCACCCTGATCCAATTATAATTTTTATGATATCACTGAATCAACAATCGGTCAAATGGTCTCTTTTCAGAATCTTCAGCCACGAAATAGGGTCTGTAATGTAAAACCATTCACAGTTTCTGTACTCAGCATGAAAGCTGGTTTGTTGAGGTCAGTATCTATCAGTCCAGATAACTCACTTTTTGTACTTAGGCCAGAAGTAGACACAAAAGTTCTATGCATTCCCGAAAATCTGACACGAAGCCCTGATTCTTGTGGTCATGATTCGTTGTATTTCATAGCGCGTATAATTTGCGTACTTTTCATGTAAGATTCTCACTGTCAATGACAAAATGTTTGTCTTGATGTACGCATTACATCGCAAATTTGCCAATAAAGTATTGTCTATTGATCAACATAACTAGAGGACAAACTCATGGAAAATGTTTTATCATTTATATTCATCTGCAGGTCACGATCATGTTCGTTAAAACGATGTGTAAGAGTTACAAATGTCATCATAGACAGAATCGATTCTTTGAATCTAGTGATCTCTTGACATGTCACAGCAACATTTCATGCTATGGACCTCGTCAACTTGCGGATAAACCGCATGGACCTACTACTACTCTTGTTCAATTGTGTGATACTACAACGCGTTTCCTCAATCGGAGATCAACAGTATCTGTTAACGTTTGCTGCTTCGCATTGAACAAGGAAATTTGACAAGCTTCAACATCGGCGATTGATAAATCTTTCTTGAATACTTGCGGCTTGCAACATTGATTTTGACATGGCTTCTTTCTGATTTGAGCGGTCGCAAATTGTGCGTGAAAATCATGAATAGCTATGTTTCTGAAGTTTCAGTCTGCTCTGGAATTTCCCAAGGATTTGTTTTCGGTCCAATAGTGTTTGCAGCTTTTGTGGGATGTATTGAACGACATCATTGAATGTGTTATATGCAGATGATTTGACGGTCATTCAGAGTGTACGACATCATGGCTCTTCTTCTGCTGATCTTAATATTTGTGAGTCAATATTTTGAGAGAGCGGGTTACCTTTGAACAGCTCTTAGTGCAGGCAGTTGACTGTTCAACGCTCCACTGGCACAAGAATCGCGTGCGAAATGGTTTTTGAAAGAAGAATCCCTCAAACTTCTCGGCATAATTTCGGATGATCGCCTTAAGTGGAATATCCAGGTTTAACGGCTTTTAACACATGGATCTCACAGACTTTATGTGATGAAATGCTTGAAGCCATTTTTTTGCCATGTCGCACTCTCAATAATGTACATCATTCTCTGATAACTTAATATTTCTTGCATGCATTCCACGTGTGCGGTTGTGTTCCTTCAACTCTTTGTGATCGATTGGAGAGGTTGTAACGAAGAGACCAAACTGCTCATGCAACAAGTTTCCCCCGACGTAAGGAGTTTTCTGTTCTGCATATCTTCCATTCCTCAAAGATAAACTATCGCATCCTTTATATGATGTGGTTCCTGGAAGGTTGCGTACGTCGATCGAATTCATTCTTCCCATAGGTGTCTTGCCTACAAAATATAATGTGCTAATTTATATTTTTTCCTCATGCTTTTCGTTCGACTAGCTGACTCACTCTTAATGTCACCAATCTTTAATCTGCGCATCTTAATGTGAAATATTTAACATTGTGATTATCAGTTTACAAATAGACACTACTACTGCTATAACTGACTTGGAATAATTAATCGTTCACTGTCTATGTTCAGCGCATACTGTTTAATCATGCAAGTGTCACACCTTAAGTTGACAAACAGATGGAGATCAATGTTGACTGTGTATCAAACTTAAAGGATTCACATCCTGCTGATAAATTCGAATATTTTACTGAAAGCAAATATATTCGCCGATATTTTGAGGTACATTTCATTTTTTCAACCAACATTTGACATCAAATTTTTCGCATAAAAAAGGGGCGCTAAAAGTGGTGCATGCGGTAGGCAGAGAGTCAAAAATGCAGCCAGTTATATAACATCTTCTAGATCATATCATTACCTTTCAGATGGTGTCCAATATGTGGGTATGATTGGTCATTTGACCACAACTGATGACCAATGGCCCAACATGCTATTCATCGTGTAATGCACCTTCTTATTTTTGAGTTGTCATGATGACAGCCAAACGACTTTTTCTCGCACACATGGGCATCGACCTCAACAGCTTTTGTACGATCCTTTATAGAGATGCATCAGACATCCCACAATGTTCGGCTCCGGCCAGAGGTCTCGCGCTCTTCTAAGTATCCACAATATGTAAAGATTGAGCTTTGCTCATCTTCCACAGAGTTTTAAGTGGTTTCGCAGATTTTTTTTAAGTTAATTGATGAGCGAGACCACCGAAAAGTTCTCTTCACGTTCGGATATTGCCTATTTTTACTCCCTTAGAACCCTCAGAAATATACTTTTGCCACGTTCAAGACGAGACAGCTGCAGTCAATGATGAGATTGACGATAACATCTATTGTAAGGTTTTCAATAAGAAAGACCCTCAATGAGGTGAGATAGCATCTCAATACGTAAATATCTCGACCTAAAACTGATTTAGTGTCAATTTCTAAGTCTCTGGTTCGATGATTTTTAGTTCGCTGTACTTCGATATAATTTATAAAACAGATCTAAAATATTTTCATCTCTAATGATTGTCCTGTCAAGTTGATAGATTCTATGAAAGCCCAAATTGATTCTTCTGCCAACAACAATACTAGCAGTAACAGCAGAGGCGAGACTGCTAAAACTATTTATTGGTCTCTTCTTTTCATAAAGGAAAAGGAGACCTTAAAATGCATCCAAATATTTAACTCTATTTTTAAATAAAATAGATAAAAACGACGTTAAGATGAAGTCCCTCTGTGTTTAGCATCAACGTGCTATACATGCAGGCAGTGCTCAAACTGTTACATTGGTGAGACACGGAGACATCTAATCACGAGTGAATGAACACCTGAATGGAAAGCCAGTCCCCACCGAAGTGAGCTTTCATTCACATGAAGCAAGCCAAGAGGACTTCAAAGTTTTGTTTAGAAGTGTTCACGATCATATCGCAGAGGCACTATGCATCAAATCAAGTACTAATGTACATGTACTAATAAATGAGAGCTCTTGATCCGTGCCTCTCCAAATGTTCTAATTCCATCATCTTTTAGTGAATTGCATTGACCATGATTTGTCCAGGTATAAAAACTGTTGTCTCAGCTACTATACTGTCACGAAGTTGGGTTTTGAATCAACTCTCGAAATCGATCGACAAACATGGTCGCCCTCTTTACGAGAAGTATGTGCTCATCTTGCTACATTAGCTAAATCATTCATCCTTGTTTTCAGTGAGCAACCGACGAGAAAAACAAAGTGCCTGAATTTTAGTACACTGAAATCGCTTCAACAAAGAAGTAAACTGAAAATGCCTTATTCCAAGACACAAGTTTTGTTGCAATGGCAGACCAGATAATCAGCAAACTTGTTGTTAAAGTAATAAAGGAAGAATTTGATGAATAGATCGTCTAAGATCGGCAGCATAATCCGTCCACTTCAGGAATAGTATTGAGAATTCAAATCACGAAGAGACAGTCATTTTTCATTGTTCTACAGAACTCAGATTTGGCTATGCATATAATAACAGCTGATTTAGACTTCTATGAAGAGAAGTGCATGTAATGCGCCAAAACACTGCATCTACACATGTCCATTCACAGGGGTGGACAAAATAAAATGTGACAGAATGTGTATTTTTCACTGTTGGTGTGACAAAATATGACAAATTCACATAACAAAAAAAATTATTCGACAGAAGTAATGTTTTCTCAGTAGGACATAGTATAATGAAGTTCAAAAGTCATAGAGGAGCATCAACTTCGTCTGAGTGAAATAACGACAACTTTATTCTTTGATTTTGGTTTGTATTCGGAATATGTAAGATAGATATATTTCTCCGTGCTCCCTTTGGTGACTTGCACTTCCGCCAGGAAAATCGTGATGCTACTAGTTCGCTTGTTTAAAGTTGACTTTGAGCTTTATGGCCTAATAGCAACATTCATTCCATGCGGTCATGCGTTTTTCGATTGTCATTTTCCAGATTGCAGTAGTCCTTGCGAAGTTGTAGTTCCGATAATGCACGCAATCTAAAGAATAATAGCAATTGTAACAAAACTCTGATATTTCTTCACTGAAAACAGAATTACGAGCAAAACTAGTCTTCTTTGCACGAATTTGTATTGTCTGTGAATTCATTTCGTTGAATTTATTCCGAATGCGTTTTTATTGTTTACCATCAAAATGAATTCATGACAGTAAAAATAATCATAATTGCAATGAGACTACAACCGCGTTTGAGTATTATTTTTTCACTCAAAACAAAAATTAAAAGCATCACGGTCTTGCCTATGGTCTGTTTAGCTGCTGCCACAAGTCTCGGGGCAACTGTTGGATCTTCTATGAAACTCCTTAAATGACAAAAATAGTAATAAGCAATAAATTAATGGTTTCTCGATCTTGTCCCATTATAACGCCGCTTGATATACATTCATCGATTGGACAGCAAAAAAGGCAATTTCGAAAGCTGCCAATTTCCCGCACATCATCATCAAGTGTCAATTTGTACATTTGTTTCCACCAGCATGTGACGAAAGGTGACATTTATGTCAATGGGCATGTGACATTAGCATCCATCGATATGTGACAAAATGTGACATAAACGCCCATAGATGTGTGACAAAATGTGACATCAACGCACATCGATGTGTGACAAAATGTGACATCAACGCCCATCGATGTGTGACAAAATGTGACATCAACGCCCATCGATGTGTGACAAAATGTGACATCAAAGTCCATAGATGTGACACAGATAGGTGTGTCACAGATCCAAATGTGGCAGCCCACCCCTACTTTCAGTTCAGGAGGTTCGTGAACAAATGACAACTTCCAATAGTGGTGACAGCTAGACCTGATCCTCGTATCAAGTGACATTGGAAAATGTCAGTTGGAAAGCCTCGAAATAAAACTTAAATGCCGGAACTTTCTCAGACACTTTTAAACCCGAGTGTTTCCTACACAATTTTAACCGGAAAAGCAATTTTCTGAAAATACTTGCGCTCACGATCAAGAGAATTTTGTAGGTCTTGTAGATTAGCACTTTCGACTTTATCTCTTTTAATGTCCTTGAGCCTTTTCCGTTGATGCATTCATTGCATTGATCAAATAATGTGCTTGTATAATTGATTTTCCTTATCTTCCATGACACCATACAAACGGAATTCTGACGCATACTCAGGTTCAGTTGTGAATTTCCCGCCGTTTGTTCGATTGACCCAAACATAATTTGCATCAAATGGCCACCATGGACAAATACCTTTCTTCCTATTAATGAATAAAAATCCCTCTTGTTGACAAGGACCGGAGATAGGATATCTTATTAGAAATCGATTTCTATCTGGAGCATAGCCCGTCATCGAAAATGAGTCGATTGCACTGCTTTTTAAAATGGTTGTGTTCCACGGATGAGAAGTGACCAAGCGTGAAGCAGTAAACCAAGCATCGTCTTCTGTCATTCGAACATTGCTTCACGTTCATCACTATCCAGCAGTGCCAATTTGATGACATCGAACAGAGAAGGGAATATATCGACAAGTGGACTCCTGTACGGGTAGGTGTTAAGCAGCCTTTTCAGATTGTGAAGGACATCCTTTTTGGTTTTTTAAGGGCCACTTTTAGATGTGAATGCACCTTTGAGATTGTAAAAGGCCTATAAGATTGAGAGTGGAATCCTTTCAGTTGAGTGTGAGGATATCTTTCTATTGTGTAGGGTCCCATGCAGATTGTTAGGGGACTTTAAGGGCCTTTCAGTTTTTAATCATCAATTTCAAAGCACTTTCTTTCTTAAAATGCACGTGACGCTTGAACAGAAGATTCTTCTACAAGTAAGTCAGTGAGTCAAGGTTCCGAAATAAGAAATAAATTGAGTTAGGAATGCCTGACGAAAAAGTTGTAGTGCGTTATTACGGAGTAGATTATGAGTTTTGATTGCTTTGATGCTCTCTAAAATGCGTCATTCAGGAAGCGTCTACCGGAAAAACATTAGAGAAATGTATCAAAAAGTTTCGGCAACACGGGGGAGTGACGAAAGAATATTATGTTCGATCACTTGTTGCAAAAGCGACTAAATTGCGGCGAAGACACCAACAAAAATTGAAATCTCTCAAACAACTGCAGAAGTGACGAAGATTTCCTTTCGTGTTGATGTTGCGTATACTTATGCCATAGCTACTCAGCTTTAATCGAACAGCTGTCATAATCTTGTATAAAGGCCAAAAGTTGTTCTTACTCGTAGATATGTCATTGTCTTTTTTATAAATGTTTGAAATAAAAGAGAAGAGAGCAAGGTTTGATCTGAATTATTGCCATAGCTGCAATCTATGACAAAGCTTTTTTCAGGCTATTGTAAAGAATCAGTAACTCACTTCACAAACTATCGGTAGCTGGATGTGTTTGGAAATCTGGTAGCTGACCTTTGTGCATAATGCGCTAACACGAATTAGCTATTTGCTTTCGTGTTGTCAAATTTCAAATTTTGAAAACGAGCCCTAGAGAATTTGATTTGTACCGTTTCATTAATGTCGCTAGATGTCTGTAGTTCCTCGGATGACGATTTATCTGTATGATTCTTGAGGTATACTGCACTGATGAAGGCTAAAAATCCAGAAGCGTTAGTACTTCCCGCAATGACTTAAATCAATTAGTGCTCTTATCTCTTGACTTTTTTCTATTTTAAATTCCTGCCCAAGCTTTGAGACCGCAATGATTCATGGGTTTTGTGTTAAGATATTTGTTGTGACAAGACCGCTCTGCTGAAGCAGTCTTCCAAACACCGAACAGCTGAACAGCAGTAATAACGAGATGTTATATCGTCTGACGTCATGGCATGATTAACAGAAAATAATAATGCATTTTAAATTTGAATGTAAAATTTTCGAACGAAATGAGGAAAGGTGTTTTTGAAACAGTTAAGTAATACTGTTAAACATAGGCCTCTATGCCATTGGCGACGCACCCGTGGGGCATGGGGAAGCAGTGGTGATTGTCCCCCACACTTTTTTTGAGCGTTGAGTTTTGTCCCACACACATCTAAACCGTCTATAACATATTTCTAATATTTTATTATTACAGAAAATACTAGATGATTGTCTCAGGCAGAATATTTCATAATTCTACTTCTTGATTCCCTCTGACTTCTCTTTGTCCATCTTGATGCATGAAGCAGTTCAGCCTGGAGGCATACATGCACTTTGCAGATCTTGAAGCGTTAAATACCCTGGCCACAGTTATTGAGAACAGAAGGGCTTCAAATCAAGAAAGGAAGATTGCTATTGCAATCAAGGTCGAATAAGGCATGTCTAAGGGATCTAACTTGCAGGTGTGCAATGATCGGACGATAGTCGGAAATGCAAATAATGCTTCGAACGCCATCTCCTTCAAGAGGCTGTTTACACTTTTAATATCAACTAGCGCAATCGTTTCAGTCAAATCAAATGTTTCATTTCATTCTCCTGTGATCATCATTTGATGTGACCGTTGCCTTCGTAAATCGTGTAATACACTTTTTCTCTTCTCGAATATTTTCCGTAAATACCAGCGATCGTCTTTCTATATTTCATTTTTTGGAGTTATCGTCGCCGTCACTGTTTCATTATCTTTTGCAAATGTATTTCACAGGTGGACATGGGAGTCGATCCCTACAAATCTCTCATCCGATCGCGTATTGCAAATTGAAAACATTAATTGATGACAAATTTCTTAAGGTATATTAGCTAATAATTACTGCTTGCAATGTGACGGACCATGGATTCCTTAATAGTAGTGGCCACTACTATAAAGGAATCCATGGACGGACACTTGACGAGTGACGTCCACATCTGTGCGCGCAGCGGGATTTCGACCAAGAACTGCATAGTGGAATAATGAATCTGGCAGACAGGCTTGCTAAGTTTTAAAGGAATAATCCATTGTGTAAACATGTGTTTCACTGCTCTCTTTTAAGACGATTGCTTCAGAAACGAAATGTACAATGTTTGGCTAATTTTCTTGACTTTTGACTAAAAGGATAACAATCATCTCCAAATTCGCCATGGGGGCTGTATCGCCTGTTTTATGGCTTTACTAAATCGAATCAGTTCATTTAGTTCCACGTCTTCGACATCGCATGTTCGATCCCTTCAATATGTAAGTGCTTTTATATTTCTACATCACTTTGGTTAAGTCGATCGATATATAATCATCCAGAGGTTCATGCATAATTTTTGCTCATCCGAACCTCAAATCAAGGAAAATAGCATGCAGCTACGATCTCCGAAGTGAGTTGAAATCCTAAATTAAAAATCAATTTTCGATTATTGGATTGACTGGAGATATTGGATGTAATCATACAGATT
The DNA here is from genome assembly GCA_907163375.1 of Prostheceraeus crozeri. Lineage (NCBI taxonomy): Eukaryota > Metazoa > Platyhelminthes > Polycladida > Euryleptidae > Prostheceraeus > Prostheceraeus crozeri. The sequence goes on along the minus strand of CAJQUW010003332.1, from coordinate 34,489 downwards.
TTAAAATATGAAGTCTAATCTTTGAAATTAGAGATCAAAGAGTTAGCGACTCATGAAAAAAAATCGACGATATGAGTGACCTCATTTCGAAGGTTCTTCATTATGTCAACTGTAATCACATTGCACAATCATCTTACAAAGTTTGAAAATGTATGATTATTTTTCTGCATAATGGATATTTGACAAGAACTGTAAAGTAGAGTAACCTGAATCCTTTCAGTTAGTAACATGCTTGGATAACTTTCATAATTGATTGTTAAAACAGAGCAGGTCTGCAAGTTTCAGGAATATAATCCCTTATGTAAACACACAGGGAATCCTAGTTGGTCACTTCACTTTCAGGCAATCCAGGAGTGAAGTGACCAACTAGGATTCCCTGAAACGTGGGTTTCACAGCTTTCTGTCAAGACAATTACTTGAGACCTGCTTGAGAGGGAAAGTTGGGCTTTTGACACGCAATATGATCTTGATTATTGTGACCAAAGCTAAAGGCTTCTTAGTCATCAACACATGCAAATCTCAACTCGATCGCCTCATTCATTTCATCCTCGTCTTTGCCATCCTACGAACCACTCGATCCACATATTTTGTGCTTTGTTATTGTAATTTACGCAAATTTGTGTTGTAATTTTTGCTTTGTAACTTGTGCATAAAGTTTCATTAAGAACAGTCATTTGAGGGGACTCATTAAAAGAAGTGGGAGGAGTATTGTCAAAAGATAGGATATGTAGTATAGGCTAATTTATTGTTTTTTCATTGTAAGCAACTTGCTTGACCCATGAGTCCTGACGAAAGACACTCTGAAAAGTATGTCTGATATACCTGTAAGATGCAGGTGCATCAAACTCGGTCAGAAAGATCGACCGCGTCCTGATCTCAGCTACATGCAGCACATAGTGTAATTATTAATGACGCAGTTCAGCAACCGGCGCTTTTTTCCACTTGTAATGAGTGTCCAGCATCTCAAATATAGTTGTAGTCACAGACAGTGGCGGCTCGTGACATTTGGTCCAGGTGGGGCATAAGCATGAAATTTTTACATAATCAAAAATCTAGTCTAAAAGGATCTGATTTTGTAAATGAAAAGCAAAGAATATGTTAGCAACATGCTATACATGTGTAAGTCTATGTCACTGCATTTAGTTACACGGTTGAAGCAACATTTTGTCTATCATTCAGGCTTTGAATATAGATTACAGATACCGAAGGATATTGTATGCTGATTCATGGACTGATCGCTGGTGCTAACCTCACATCACCTCACTCAGTAAAAAGGGAATCACAATGCATTGTCTTTGCATTGACGGTTAACCAATCAGAAGCGTTAGGTCTCCCTCTCGAGTGCCCATTCTCTGACGCATTCATCGCGTGTTAATTCTGTCTATTCGCTCAGATCGTGAAATGAACCACTCTCACGTCATCTCAATCTCGATGCTTGGGCGCGGTCATCAGTCTTGAAAACGATTGATGGATTCTGCTAGCGTCACTGTCGCGCAAATGGAATAGATGTACATGAAGTATAGTTGACATTTATGATCAAGAAATGGAGTCTACTACTGATGTTGCTGGTTATTTAAGTTAGGCAACATTTCAATAGGTGGGGCAGTGCCTCACCTGCCCAAATGGACGAGCCGCCACTGGTCACAGAGTAGGTATATTAGGTAGAGTGGTAACTCCGCATTTATTAAATCCCCAATGTGTATACACTTTCGATTTTATTAAATGAACTTAAGGGAGATGCAAGTGGTATTGTCACTAGGGTTAAAACGATAGTGAAATTTTTATTATCGATATTATCGATATTTCAAAATTCTTTATCGATACTATCGATACTAATATCGATATTTCTATTGATATTAATATCGATATTTCTATTGATATTTTTATCGATATTTCTATCGATATTAATATCGATATTTCTATTGATATTAATATCGACATTTATGACGGTATCAATATTGACAATAATATTCAATGATCTCGATGATGATATCGATGCAATATAACGCTATCTATTCACTATCAGTAGATCGATTAAAGATCAAAAAATTGTGAGTATCGATCTGAATATTGGCATCAAGATATTAATTATTATAGCTATATCCGTATATTTATCATTTAGTCTATGCAAAATCAACAGTACAATACACTATATCGATGACGTTCGTATACAAATTTTCTATCAGACATCAGTAAGTTCTAATGTCGAAAATGATAAATTTGATTAGTCTAACTGAAAGTATGATCGGTAAGTATGAAGAAACTGAAGGCAAATGATAAGTTTTGTAATGATTAAACATCATGTCAAGTTATAGATTTTGTTAGCTATCACAAATGCAATTATGAATGATATAAGTCATTTGACACCAATTTCAAGATTTATCAAGATCGATAGCATTGTTAGAAATAATACCGATGTCATCATCGGTGATGGTATTGACATTCATATCGTTATTGTTATCGATATCATTATCGATATTGTTATCGATATTATTATCGATAATTGTATCGACATTATTATCGATATTTTTATCGATATTTCTATCGGTATTATTTTTATAAATATCGATATTATTGGTATCGGAAAAATACCGATAATATCGATATTGTCGTATCGGTATCGATATCGTTTTAACCCTAATTGTCACCAAATGTGAGATATGCAAATTTTTGCAGTTCTGCAGAAATCACAGCTGAATTGAGTGATCATGATTGCAATGCAGAGGGAATGATGGTATTTCACAGATTCTCATGACAGTCTTGGAGATTTAATGTTTGCTAAATTAGCAATTCGATGGGCTGCTATTACTTTCATGCTGAACCTCAAGAGTATTTTCTTAACCATGATCATATCACAAGCAACCTGCCCCTGGAAGAGCAAAATCACATACTCAAAGACAATGACTTCATTTAACTTTGAAAGATGTAAATGGTTCCATATCACTGCTCAGATTCAAGATATGAAACATGAATTTAGTGAATCATGAAATCATGCCGGTGAAAATTGAATTAAAAACTTGAAGTTTCAGCCAAGAAATCACAAATAATATCGCGATGAGGACTTTCATTATAATCCGGATTATGAAATTTCCTTGACGACACGCTTAATTTCCGCTTAATTAGAATGCTTAATAGCAAATATTCAATCCTTTTGATATCCAACTTGTTTCATACTACTTATTTAGGAGAGTCATCTCGGTAGTATATAAATTGGCAAATTTTGACTTTTTCAAAAGCGCTCAAATAATTTTTTGGACTTCGGGAACGCAATCTCCGCAAAAAACAGAATCTTTTGATATAAAATTTTCACTGTATACAGATACTTTTTTGAGTCGACACTCTACCTATATATCCCTACTCTGTGGTTGTAGTGTCACTTTCAAGTATTAACGAATAGAAGTGGGCTACAAATCAAAAGAAAACAGTTGAAATAAGTTTTTTGCCAGTCGACGCGAATCGATTCGATTTTTTCAGGTATCGCAATTTCGAATCGAATCTCGAAGCCTTGCAGGTCCTTATGACAATTGCATAATTCTGTGTAATAACACATGCGAGTATTATGTAGGATTTGGAAAATGTGCCCTTTTTGACAAAAAGTCATGTGGCAATTCCATAAAAAAAGCTCTTTGGGAGGAAATAAAGTCACAAATCAAGAGACAGGAAAATCAGGATTACTCAGCAAGTGAATTCCGTCCAAATGAGGCTGCCATTTCATTTTATCCGAGTATTTACCATAAATCACATGGATCCCTCTTCTCCTTACAAATGGATGATGGCGGTCAAGTCTTCTAGTCGTCACACCGCATCAATTTGTCAGCATAACTAGTAATTGCTAATGCCAGACGTAGCAAAGTCAATTGATCCCGAGTGAGATGACGTGTGAAATGAAGATTTAGTGAAGAGATGAATGAGAAATTTAGTCCGTAAGAGGATTAGGCAGTATCTTATTTTAGAAACAAAGAAAATGACTTAAAAGCAGGCTTGAAGTACTTTGAAGTTAGCGGACTCCGAAGATATACGGTTATTTGGTTAATTCTTCAAATTCGATTGGATTCTTAGTTGCACCATTCGGTGCATCCGTTACTACAGATTATAGTAGCTCTTCGAAGAGGCAATGTTGACCGAGACGCTGGGCGGTGATAAGAGTAAACCAAGACTTAGATCTTTATGTGGTACCGAATCTTAAAAAAAACAACGTCACGGTAGTTTTCATATCTTTCACACATTTGTTGAGATTAATCGTACTACTATAATACGATTTTTTAGTAGAGTCTGAATGAAGTCTTTCTGTCTTGAGTGCTGCTAATATGCTTTAGATGTTTGCTGTGTTTATGTTCGCTACCCACCAGGCGTTGGCCATAGAGTGTTTGGCATTCGACAACTTGCGTTCCGCGGGCCAGATGCATCTGTCGAAAACTTTGGGCGCGACCCATGGCTTCACTTCAAAACTGTCGATGTTTACAGTAATTTCATTAAACTCATTACTGAACAGTGAGCACAATCCATGTGGTTACAAGATGAACCCAAACTTCTCGCAGAGAGAGCGGCTATGTTTGTCGATCAATTTCGAGTCTATTTAAAGCCCATCTTTAGGCCAGTACAATAGCTGAGACAACAGTCTTTATACATGGATAGATCATGGTCAATGCAATTCACTAAAAGATGATAGAATTAGAACATGTTGAGAGACACGGATGAAGAGTTCTCATTTACATTAGTACTTGATTTGATGCATAATGTCTCTGCGATACGGTTTTGAACACTTCTAAACAAAGCTTTGAAGTCCTCTTGGCTTGCTTCGTGTGGATGACAGCTCATTTCGGTAGTGACTGGCTTTCCTTTCAGGTGCTCATTCACTCTCGTGATTAGGTGTCTCCGTGTCTCACCAATGTAACAGTTTGAGCACTGTCTGCATGTATAGCAATAGATCACGTTGGATGCTAAACACGGAGGAGCTTGATCTTAATTAGTAAAAATTGCTGAGGTCTTGAAAGTTTTAAAAGCGACCTGCATTTTAGCGTCGTTATCATTTAAAATAGCGTTAATTATTTGGACGCTTCTTATGGTTTTACGCTCCTTTTCCTTTATGAAAGGAAGGTACCAATAAATAGTTTTAGTAGTCTCGCCTAGTCGCCTAGTTCACCTTTCTCCGCGATGCGGTTGTGAACACTTCTAAACAAAACTTTGAAGTCATCTTGGTTTGCTTCATGTGTATGACAGCGAAGCGATTTCTACATTTTCAATGATTATAGACGAGTATTAACATTGCTATTGTTGAGTATAGACATCGCGATTTACCATGCAAATTAATTCAAAGCTGATCATATCAATGAATCAGGCCATAGATTTATAGAGATGAGTAACTAAGATATCCATGAAATGAATATCTTTGGCATAGATGTGTAACTCATCAGCGACATTTAGTTGAAGGTGATGTTAAAAGATCATTTTTTTGAAATTAATGAAATAATATTGTTTTTCATTCTTTTAGTCTTTCTACGCAAAAAATTAATTAATAAATTGCATCAAAATATATTTCGCCGGTGTGGCCTGATCAATCGAAATAGAAAGAAATCCAGAGCAAAATTTTTGGAAATCAAATGCTAAATCATTTGAAATCTCCTAACAAAATTACTAACTATCAATGCTATCATCGATAATAATAAATGATTCTAGATTTGCTTTCCAAAAGCTAGCTTAGGATTTCTGAAAAGGAATATATTAGGAATATATTAGAAAAGACTGAAAAGCAATATTATTTCATTAAATTCAAAAAATGATATCAAAGTCTTTCTTTACAAGATCTATTGAAACTACTAAAAAAGATGTCAAAAGAGTGATGTTAAATATCTTATGTTACGCGGTTTCCATTAATTCAATGCTGAAATCTATGTCAATGAATTAACATAGAAAATGTTAAATTTTTTTAATGCATTGAATAGATATTAGACATATTCAACAATATGATTTTGTTATAATATATGTATTTTACGCATTATGTACAGTAGGCAATTTACCAGAATTAGCTGACCAAGGAACAGGATAGCCGCAGCAATACCACCGCACACCTTCGTCCCAGCGTAGATAACGCTGAGAGCGCACATTAGACCAATCAAATGCGCGATAATTCGGCAAGGAAGACGTGCACCTTGACTGAAATACAACATTATTCACATGGTGTATCAGTAACAGATGTTATAATGCGGCAGATTATAACAACAATAGACATCACGATCAACCATGCAAATTAATTCAAAGCTGATCATATCAATGAATCAGGCCATAGATTTACAGAGATATGTAACTAAGAATAAAAGGTCTTATTAGCGACAAGCAACAGCGAGACGGACAGCTAAATGCTAAGTCAAAGATACATGTCAATACTCAATTAAGTCAAAAAAGTCAAAAGTTAAGAGCAAGAGAAAAAAACTACAAAGCAGACAATGATAGCTACATGCCACGAATGATAGCTAGACTGATTCGCTGTCTGAGCCAAAAGTGTTCACGTAGATCAGTGATCTCCTACATCCGACGACCAAGTTTGCGGATGAAAAGTCGTGTCGATCTTCCATAAACTCCAGATGTTTCGATGTCAATGGGCTGGAAGAGTTACTGGCCTGACATTTCTGAGTACTTCCGCTCTTTAGCCGCTTCGGCATCACTGATGTAGAGAGTCTTGAAATCTGTGTTCGGCATTATTGGCTGCGGCTCTAGCCGTCAGTGCTGAATCGATGATGTTGGACTTCGCGTAAGTATCTGTACAGGTCCCTCACCAACGATTTGCCATTGCGTTGAAGACCGACAGGCTCAAGATTGGACGGAACACCTGCAGCATTCAAACTGCGACATATAATGTCATTGACATTACTGTGACTCGGAGCTCTATCGGAGTTATATCTGCAAGACAATGGATTGAGAACTAAATTGGCAATCTGACCATTGAAACGTCACTTATTATGACGTCATTATTTCAAAGTCAATGTTGGGAAACCAAGTAGACAAGATGGCAATAATTCTTTTTTTCATAATTTCATGAAAAAAAATAAAAAAAGAATTATTGCCATCTTGTCTACTTGGTTTCACAACATTGACTTTGAAACATTGGTGATTTCCGATCAGAAATTCGGTAATAAGGGACAATATTGTATCTGCACTGCTAGCGACGAAACCGAAATCTTCTTCTATTGTCAACGAGCACACTACTTTCAGTATGTGATCACAAAATTGGAGTTTGATAAAAATCATTTGTTTTTTATCTTTTAGCACATGATATCCCATAGGAAGAACGTAATTTTGTAATTTGTCATATAAATTGGACAGATTGTCTATCTGATCATCTTTGAAATATTTGTTCACTTTTTCATTGTACTTGAGCATGTCAGTTTCACGACGTTGAGTTGCAAAGGAGTTTGAAGATCGCGTAATCTTTTCCTTTGATGACATATAGGACGGATGATTTTGGAAAATGCTAGGAATCGCCGTAGAAGTATGAATCGCCCACTTCAGTTGTCCTCGTGAGTCTTCCCTGTGTCGATTGGAATCTGTTGTATCTTTCAGGAAATGAGAGCTGTGGAAATGAACAGAACAAACTCTTGTAAATCTCGTTGGTTTAAAGTCCTTTTTTTGGTGTCTTTCTCAGCCACTTCACTCTCGCCGCAAATTTTCATTAGTTGGAATCCGATGGAGGGAAATATTTCGTTGACATATATTACCTACACATCCAGATGAGTTCTACGGACAATACAGTCGTGACGCGTCCATTTATCATAAAAATTCGTCCATGGCAAAGCTCTATGAATTGAATATATCAGTGCTTCAGGCTACTAATTACAGCACAATATCGCCGTTTTTTGTATTCAGGCTATTTATTTTTGGTTTCCGCAAATCCACTTGTGGCGGATTACAGACCTTGCCCCCATACCTCAATTCTTTTTGTGACCTACTAGTCGAATGGCCAAATCAAAATAAAACTGTTTTTGAATTTGCAAAGATTTACGGTTGACTCATACTAGTATATTAGTATATTATATGGCGTCAGCTTTTCTTGCAGTTTTGTCATTTAAGCTAGTACATAATGCACATCTGCCAAATTAATTGGCAAACGTTTGGATCGAATAAGCCTAATTATGTCATTTTTATGAATAATATAGATAAAAAGGTAACATGCTATTAACATGTATGATCATGCAATTTTTGATTTCGCAAGCTTCTGGCTATTTGACCAATTTCCACTTGAATATCGAACTGTATCATGTAAATGTGTTTTATTACTTCAGAATTCTTGAATTTCTCATTTTTTATCGGTCGATTCGGTGGGTTATGAAAGTTAGTGTCTTCTGATTTCTTCCTAAGTCTTCCTATGCTTCCACCTTCATATCAAGAGCTATTAGCATTTTCAATATCTTCAAGGAAAAGGGTTTCAAGGTTAATCCACGAGTAAATTCTTGCATAAAGTCCTTCTCGAGTTTCTTGTTTATACGTTTGGCTGTTTTTCACCTCGCCAAATACCTTCCATTATAGGAATGTTTGACTAACCGATATTATCCTTATGTTCTCATCAAAGATTGGCAATGATAAAATGATATCATTTTATTCTGATAAAAAATGACATCATTTTATATCATTTTATTTTTTGAATAATGATATCATCAAAAAGCCGTTTTTCCTACTTTAGATACTGTTGGCCTAACCAACTGCACATTGTAGGCATATTTGTAATTCGAGTGTACAAAGCTAAAATCAAAACCCGCGATGTCTAATGTATAGGCCATAAGCCCTACCTAACTTTTGATATACAAGAAGCTTTGTATGAGTAAACTGCTTTCTTCGGTCTTCCATTATTTGGAATACATCGATGCTGCATGCACTCTTATTTCAATTTCATTGCTAAGAGCAGTAAAAGTAGCATGGTAGCATTCTCATGACTAGATATAAAATGATATCATTGCCGATCATAGGTTCTCATGTATCAAATTTATTTGCAATGAAGTTATAGCTATGCTTCCTCCGGTTTGGAGAGTCCTTCCTTTTCGTTCATTCGATATGGTTGGCCTGGTCACGCCATGTGGTGTAGGTTGGACGTTAGGGGCCGAAACCTTGCTTTATGCAGTCACATGGTTCCTCCCAGATGACTCCGTGCATAGCGATTTTATTTTATTATGTTTCTTGATTTTCATCATTTATAATTTTGGCTAGCTTTTCGTCATGTTTTATGCCGAGCTTTTATCTTTAGTTTATAGATATAAATAAAATTGATTATAAGTTTTGATTTATTTCCCTTCCCCTTAAAAGTTGGATTGACTACCCGTTGTAAGCATTACGTATCCTACTCTGTACTTTTTATTTTTTTTATTTTAACAACCCCTTTCTCCCATATAAATGGGGTAGGGGGGATTCATACAAACTAGATAAAAAGGAGACAGTTCATATACATCATAAAATCCATGGAAACACAAACTAGCTACAGTCCACAAACCATCAGGGTAACACCACATGAAACGATATCAGGAAACACAGTCAAGTAAAATGTCAGCCGCTCCATACTTCAACCACCTTGTGCACAGTTCTCCGCCACACGACTCTGTCTTCTGCGTCGCTTCTCCAACTTCTCCAATCTTCCTCCGCCTTCTGGAAATCTCTTTTGACACAGTCACTCCAACGAATTCTCGGTCTTCCTCTTCTTCGCACACTCATTTCTTGCTCCATTCGCCTGGGTAGCCTCTGCTCATTCATTCTTGCCACATGTCCGGCCCAAGATAGTCTCTTTCCCACAATCTTTTGAGTCATCGTTTGTTTCAGTCCGACTTCGAGTCTCATTTCTGCAAGTTTTCTTCTGTCAACCAACTTCACTCCACACAACCTCCTCAGCCAATTGTTCTCGCACACTTGCAGTCTATCTTGCTGATCTTTGGTGAGCGCCATTGTTTCCAGACCATATGTGACTGCTGGAATTTATCTTTGCTGATCCTTCTGTCTCCCAACACTCCTACTAGGGATTTTAATTAACCTAATTTATCACACGATTTTCCACCAGGGCAGTTGTTTAACTTTGTTTTCTTGCGTTTCCTGGATTCTTCTAGTTTTTTAATCGCACCGTTATTTAATTTAATTTAATTTAATTTCATAATTTCTATTTGCTTCATATTTTATTGTCCATTTTTCTCAGTGTAATTTATACGAGTATAAAAGTAATACTTTTACAAGTAAATATTTTTTCTTCGAGTGTAGAGATGACATGTTTCTTTTCGTGTTTCCTTTTCATCTTTGTCGTCATCCTCCAAGCATTTGAAAGTTTACTTGGTGTTGTTGGTTTATCCAAATCAATCAAATTTCGTCTATTTAGGCAGCGTCAACTATTTCTCACTTTCGAAATCATTTGATAGTCGTTTAAAAAGAATTTGAATTTGCCTTGTGTTCTGATATGAATGATTCAATATAATCATTGACTCTTCAATAAAACGTCATTTCGAAGGGAATTTCAGGTTTACAAAGTAGGAATATTGTTTCGTCCCTGATTGAAGAGTAGAACTCATCGTTTTCCTACTACTAATTTTACGCCCGGCAAAATGCAACAAGGACAATACATCCTACCGTGAGTGTTCAGCTCAGGTATTGCACCGGGTCCGGATCCCGGACCCAGCGAAGAGCTTTTATGATTAGATGTTGATGGTCATTAATGCTATGGAAAATCCTATTTAACGATAGAAGTTATGAAAGTTACAGAACCTCAAACTTATTTTTCTCGTTACTCACTTAGGGTTTGGAGTGGTAGCCAAGAATGCGAATATAAATCTGAATAGATATGTTTTGTCGAGGAATATCTGTAGCTCGGTATTGAATGACCATCTATTAATGTGCAAAAAAGATGAAGTAACTTTTTCATGCCTTCTTCATTCTAATTATCATGTTACCGTTGTAGACTTGTGACTTGTGACCACTGCACCCGCTTTTCTAATCCATAACAAGGTTTAAATGGACATCCATCACCTTCAAAGCTAATAACATAAAAAAGATGCATTGTGCTTCTCCTACCATCTGATATTGATCCGACTACCTTACACTTACAATGAACAATAGCTGTAATTATTAATAAGTCTATAATAGTTGGATATGTGCATATTAGTTAAATAAACACAAATATAAGCAAGTTTGCTGTCTTTCCTTTCTTTTAATTAAATACACTTGTTTCTCGCTGTCGAAATTGTTTTTCTGATTGACAATTATGGTAAATGTAAACTTAATTAATTCGGAAATTCAGTTACAGTTATCATTTCTCTATGCTCAGTCTCAGATTGTATTGCCGATATGTTAAATACTTTTAATCATCTGTTGAAATATAGGAATGATATTTCGTAAAGATGGTATAATAACAACTGAGAACCAGAGTGACAACTACAGTTGGCGGTAGCAAAATCTTAGGATTTCAATTTTACTTCATTAGTATGTACTAGTCTATGAAACGCATAATTTATAGTTAATTTCAGAAAACAGGCTATTCAGTATTTCATGGGGTCGAAACGCAACTAGACGAGTACCTGCTGATGACTGACGGACTGCAGTATTATGTTTTATACCCCTTAATCGGTAGCTGAAGTAGTGATCGATGTATTGTATTTCAAATGAAGAAATGTGGGATTACATGAAGTATTATAGACGGATTAAGAAACTGGCGATAACAAATTCAAGTGAAGAAATAGTATTTTCCATGTGTAGTCTTAGGTATAGTGTGTATAATTTCATTGCTTTCGGTGTAGTAGAGTGTCATTGTAGTTCTATTGTTTGCCTCCATTATCCACTTTCCACTTATCCACTCTTACCATTATCCACCATGTGTAGTGTCAGAATCGGTGTAGTAGCATTATTGTATTTCCATGTTTTACCTCCACCTTTCCGATTTTTATCCATCGCTGTTGTTTATCCTGTTGTTTTATAATATCCATTTTTAATTTCCTTAACCTATGGCAACCATTGTCCTATTGTATTTCCACTACCAGAATCTGTAGTTGGTACAGTATATTAGACGTCTGTTTTGAACATGTATGCGGCAGTGTTTGGAATCTATGGTATTAGTACAAGTCTTAAGATTTCCATTTTTACCAGATATTGGGCCAAAGCTAATCTATTTTAATTCGTTGCCACGAGAAAGCTCCATTGAGTTCTTTTAAGAACTGATTAATCCAATGGTTGCAGTAGCATTGCATCTGTACACTTGCGGATTGGAGAACGCCATCAGTCCTCATTAGGACTACTTCAATTAATAATTTGAATTAGTAAGCATTATATTCTACCATAAATGGCTACTGGGATGATTTTCATCATCGTATGAGAATGATAATGGAAACGAATTACATGCAGTTGCATCACTTTTAATAATAGGATCCGGGATCCGCCCGGGTCTAGGATCCGGAACCGGGATCCGAGTGCTTGAAAAAAAACCAGGTATTTACAATCCCCTGTTCAGCTGCTCATACAGCCGCGCAAAACGTTTGCAGGTAATGGCAAACTTCTCGTGTCTCCTAAGAGATCGAGACGTAAAAGACATCGAGACGCTAATTGACTGCTCGGGGCCATCATTAAAGGTAGAATAGCAATGATGAAAATCTTTCTTGTTGGAAATTCAACAACTTCGACTAGCTCCAGTTTCGACTAGCTTCGCTGCGATAACTTCACCATCATTCCTCGGGGAAACTTGGTCTAGAGTGTCATTTGGAACTTCTTTTTTGATTCGAATTATCCGGATATACGGTAATTTCTTGGAATATTCCGAAGAAGATTTAGATTTGTAAAACAATCGTGAATTCTCCACATCTAAGTCATGGTAGTCGATTTGAAAAGTAATGTACGCACGTATGTGAATAGCCGTCTATCTTATGACTGATTTTTTTCTGACTGATGGTAAGTTACATGACATGCAATTAGGTCTATATGCTTACTGGTATGGCTGATGTTAAGTCTACATTAAGTAATGAATGATATTTTCAGTGTACATCCTCGCTTATAATTATAAAGTATTAGCCAGAGAGGATTTTATGAGGATTTTTTCTTCTATGCTGATTATTATGCTAAGTAGATAATACAATTCTTCTTTTAACTTATAATTATCAATTTCGTGTGAAAGCGCGGTGTGTGGCTACATGTTTATAAGAACGCAGCTACATAGTCTCTCAATTTGTTCTGGTGTATTCCACATAGCTTGATTTAAGTTCAAATGCTCGTTGGATTTAGTTGGTCACTTTTAATGCTTTTATAATTTGGCCGTAGCTACATATAAGTGTCCTAGCGATCTTGAAGAGAGTGATTAAGACTCGCGCAATGGAGTGACATATATTATTTATTGCCTACCTGCCAGTTTAATTTTCTTTCGCACATACTTAACTAGGAAAATCAACCATGAAAATCTTCAACCTTTTGGTTGAACATTTTTGTTGTGCCGCTATTCAACCGAAGAATTGTGAACAAAACGGACTCGATTGACGAATAATTGGCACGTTGAGGAGCATAGTTTCAGGTTACAATTTTCACTTTGTTCGCAGACATTATTTTGATGAACTAGTAAAATTAACAGATGCCGTGTCACTTTGGAATGTTTCAATCACAGAAATAGAGAGGTCGTCGCTTCTTCTGTTTGACTAAAAAGGAAACATTGGAACATGTAACGTTAATGAAATGCCACAATCTGCTGTCATAACAATCGAACAATGAGCAGCCAGTTCAACATTAAAAACACCAAATGGCGCTAAGTTTCAGTAATTTATCAACCAGATCACACAGCAAAGAGACGCAGACGATGTCAAGTTCTACAGAGAAGTTTGTGAACGTTTCTTCGTGCGCCTGCTAACTTTTTTAATAATGATCGGAGGGCCCAACATTATCGAGAACGCTTTTGCGCAATGATCTGAATTCTTTGAATCTGAAGGAATCGTGGCGATCGGAGTATTTTGAAGGCATTCACAGCAATCCGCAAGCGGCGCACGACTATTTTTCCTTTCCTATCCCTGCAAGGTATCAAAAATTTCTTTAGTAAGTTCCTGCATGTGCCAACGTTTTGAATCACTTTGCACTCCTAGCAAAGTGACACGGTTAAACGATACTAGTCTGTGGCTTCAATAGGTCGGAGCGTTTAAATGCTGTTTCCAAGGAAAAGTAAACACTGAAGCGAACACCTCTCTGTGTCACTTCGCTTGAATCGACCCAAGTAAGAGATTTCACCAAAGCATTATTCGATGCACTAATGATTTCTATAATTTTACTGAATGAACCTTATTTAGAACGAGCAAGAATTATCGAAGTTATGTTGAAATTGCGATCGTCGCTTTGATGTTTTTGTCACCATGATGAATTTTGTCTGATGTTCAATCAATTCCACGCCTTTGTTCACACTCTGGTTTTCTCAAGGTATAAAAAGTTGGCCGCGTGAATCAATACTATAAATGAACTGCGAAGACCAGTCGAGATCCCCAACGTTCCGCTTTGATGCAAGATTTATCAAATCGTCAACCGTCGTTGCTGTCGGTTGTGTGTGTCACGCTCTCCGTTCAATACTTGTGCATTTATCCGGTTTAGTGTGTTATCCTTGGATTTTCCTCACAATTTTGGTACCGTCCATCTTCTCACTGCGCCGTTCGTCGTTATTCGTAATTGGATCATTACCATAGTGGCTCCATCTTGTCCATTTTGGGATTTTTGTACTTGACCTTGAAGTGAGTGACTCCTCCGTCTGTTGTTGACGCACTGGAAACTTCCGCTGACACAGTTAAGGGTCACCGTCATCACGCATTGCTGCAATTATTTGGTTTAGTTCGATTTACAACTGCACCGATTTGTCAAGTAATCGTGGTCTATTGGACACAAACTCAGACTATCATCCGTGTGGTACTGGTTCGAACCCTGGTCTTTTTTTGTTGCAAATTGCGTTATTCAATTCCATCACTTGTTGAGAATCTATCAAGATGGTTAAGAATGGCAAAGCTAGTCAGAAATCAACTCCCTCCGGATCAGCTATACGATCGTCGTCGATTAGTGTTGAGGACATGAGTGCAATGTTTTCTCGTCTTGAGGAGAAGCTGACTCAGAAACTAGAAGCTATAACCTCGAAAGTTGATGCAATCACAACGAGACTTGATATGATACAAACTGATCAAGTCAGAATCAACTTAGAAGTTGAGAAGATCAAATCAATCATCATTGATCAGCAAAATTTCATTGAGAAATATGAACAGAAGAAGCGCAAAATGAATCTCATTATTAATGGAATTCCAGAAAAAGATATTGCTATACATGGCGAAATTTTGAAAGACGATGAGTCAAAAGTCAATTATATCTGCGACGAAATTTGTGAAAACTTTAACGAAAATCATGTTGTTGAATGCGTTCGTCTAGGAAAAGGAAACTCGAATAGATCGCGCCCTATGAAAGTTGAATTCAGCAACAAAGACATTCGATATAAATTGTTGAGTGGTCAGAAGAAATTGCGAGTTTCAAACCCTGACATTTTTGGCAAAGTTTTTTTCAATCCTGATATGTCTTACTTAATGCGAAAGGAACACAAACGCCTGCGTGATGAATTGAGGAGTTTGAAGGCCTCCTCATCAAGCAACGATCAAATATTTATTAAGAAGGGATGCTTGTACAAGAATTCGAATGTGCTGGATAATGTTGATATCAATAATCAATTATTTTGACAAATCGATCACAAGGATAGTCAATGTTTATCTTTAAGCTATGATACGCTCGATTCGTATCTTTGTTTTCTGATTTCATATTATCCTGAAAGTATTGAAAAAGTTTGTCCTTTAATGCACTATTTTGTGAAATCCACGTATTCAGAGGTCAATATCCCTCGTCAAAGTTCGAGTTGTGATTCTTTCAAGAATATTCCTTCACCTGTGCTATGTTTCTATACAAATGCCAGATCTTTAATCCAGAAAATGGACAGATTACGAGTCTATGCTGCTGAAATAAAACCAATTGTTATTTGCATAACTGAGACTTGGTCTACTGACGAGTATCCAGAGAGTTACTTCATGATCCCCAACTTCACAAACTATAGATGTGATCGATTCGACCGTAGAGGAGGTGGGGTAATGATTTTTATCAAGAATACTGTTCCTTCAACTATTGTTCATAGTATTTCTTGTAACGATTTTGATGCAATTTCATGCTATGTGGTAACTGATGATAATGAGAAAGTAGGATTTGCATGCATATATCGTCCGCCTCATTCTGTTAACGATGATTCTCTTTTCGATTTCCTGAACTCAACCTTCGCTAATATCTGTGCCCAGTATTGTGTTGTTGGTGATTTCAACCATCCTAAAATTGATTGGAGTGACCCTACATATAACAGAGCTGATAATTCTATGATGGAATGGTTTTTCGCTAATGTTCTTATTCAAAATATCACTGTGCCTACCCGCCCTGAGTCAAACAATATTCTTGACCTAGTTTTCACTACTCCATTGATGATGGTGAATGATGTAGTCGTTCGTGAACGCTTTGGTACTTCGGACCACTCAATCATTACTTTTGACGTGACACTATTATTAAAAAAGATAACTACGTCGAATACTAACATCTATCTTTATTCAAAAGCTAAGTGGAAACAATTTCACCAAATGCTCAGAGATCATGATTGGACTCATCTTGAAGGCATGACTGATGTGAACGCTTTATGGACTGCTTTCCTACAAGACACTAGGTCAATCATTCATTCATGTGTTCCGATGAAAAGAAAGCAAGAATGGTCTCCCAAGTTCAGAAGCTACGTGAGAACTGCATTCAGACATCGGCGACGATGCCTTGCTCAAGTCAAGAAAAATCCTACTTTTTCTAATAAATTACGCTTGAGAGCTGCCGATTCAAACCTCAGTTGCAAAATTGATCAAGCAAGAAATGATCACGAGGAGAAGATCTCTAGCCTATATGTAACCAACAAAAGGATGTTCTGGAAATATGTAAATGCAAAGTTGAAAGTCAACAGTGTTCCAAGTATATTTCATGATTTACAAGGCGATGTTTGCTTTGAACCTGATACCATAGCTGAAAAGTTCAATGATTTCTTCGCGTTATCATTTTCATCGTCATCACAAACTGTTGATTTTGAATGTGATCAAGTTACTAGTATCATGGACCCTCTAACGTTTGAGGTCAGAGACGTGTATGATGTGATTTGCTCATTGCCCAATTCTACGAGTATAGATAACGATGGTCTATCATATACTCTGCTAAAGAAAGGTGCTCCAATATTTTCTGAGTTACTCTATAGAATATACAAATTGTCTTTCAACACCGCTTTACTTCCTGATGGTTGGAGGAACGTTCTGGTTACTCCGATATTCAAAGCTGGCTCGAGAAGCAATATATCAAATTACCGTCCTGTGACCATCTCAAGCACAGTGTGTCGCATTATGGAACGCATCATTCGCAGACATATCATAGATCATTGTACGTCTTTGAACATTATTTCACCGACTCAGCATGGATTTATCCCTCGTCGATCAATTGAAACCGCTCATATTGAATTTTATGACTACCTTACGAAAACATGTGATAATTTTACGGATATCGATCTGTTACTCTTGGACTATAGCAAAGCTTTTGAAAGCATACCACATGATCGCCTTTTGTCCAAATTACAATATTATGGATTTGGTTCAACTATGTTGCGTTGGCTGAAGAACTATTTTCATCAGCGAACTCAATCAGTTTTGTTCAAAGGCCATGTCTCATCCCCACGTGTAATAATGAGTGGGGTAATTCAGGGTTCTGTCATAGGCCCGATTCTGTTTACGTTATACACTAATGACCTTGACGAAGCAATAGTATGGGGCAAGATTGTGAAGTATGCCGATGATATTAAAATTGCATTTGAATGGTCTAGAGGCTCCAGTGAATCCGAGAATCATGCGCAACATCAGCAGGATCAAGATCGATTCGAAAGGTGGAATACTGACAACGGTTTGAACTTGAATGTAAGTAAAAGTTGTGTTGTTAATTTTGGTACTAGAACATCGGATATGCGACAATCATATATACTGTGCAACAGAACGATCCCTGCTACTAGAATTTTCAAAGATTTGGGAATAACTATCAATGATAGACTTTCATTTGATGAACATGTTTCCCTGACTGTTAATAAAGCACGTCGAATGCTTGGCATGATTTCCCGTTCATTCTCACAACGGGATATACATGCATCAATCAATCTATATAAGACATACGTCAGAAGTAAATTGGAGTTTGGTAACATACTTTGGCAGCCTTATACACAGAGAAATATCAAACTTGTTGAAAGTGTGCAAAGACGAATGACCAAAAGACTACCTGGCTTTGGACATCTCCCTTATCGTGAGCGGCTATATAATTTGAAGATTCAGTCATTGCAGGCTCGTCGAATTCGATATCATCTCATTTTCTTGTATAAGGCTGTCCATGGGTACGTTGACCTCGATATTTTCAAGCTCTTTGATGTTGTAACAAACTCCTCAACTCGAGGTAATCACTTCCGACTTTACACAAGCCGCTGCCATCACAATTATCGCAATTATTTTTTCACTGTTCCAGCAGGAATTGCCCAATACTGGAATATGCTGTCAGATGCAGAAATAAATGTTGAATCCGTTTCAAAATTCAAAGTAGTTATTGAGAGGCTATTTCAAAGACTTGATATTTGGTAATTACTGGAAACAATGTACGCTCTCTTATTAACACTTTTCTTTCATGTGTATAACTCTTCTATCATGATATGCCTGGTTAGCCCTTTAGTTGGGCTCTGTATTTGTTTTCCTTGAATCAAATACAATTATTATTATTATTATTATTATAAATGTATAAATTACATTTTATTCAATTCATTTTTACAAAACGAATTTTCCGACGTAAAACAAGTTTCAAAGTTTTCGTCAGAATCATTGTTGCCATTGCAAATGTGAATCTCTGAAAATATATTTTAAATGAAAAAGGTTTCATTTTAAAAAGTCACTATTTTATTTCAGAAATGTGGTTCCTGATTCCAAAAGAAGTTCTTGGTAAGATGACATGTTTTATTACAATTATTACAAATGCTAATGATGGAAACGTCATAAAATGCACGTCCTCGGACCGCTGAATGTTTACTGAATACGGACAGTAGTAAGGAAGCAAGCAATATCAGCGCCGGTCTTATCTTGAAGTTCCCATTTCACATCCACAACCAACTGAAATGGAGAGATTACTTATAGATTTCGTGAGTTCTTTATGCAATTATTGTTAACTTACGGATGGGTAGAAGGATTTGATCTCCAATTGATTGGTGTATACTGCCGGTTTTCCTTTGGCAAGTGGGCATTTAGTTTGTGTGCAAAGATTTGGTTTCGGCAATGGGAACGGGATTGGAATGCCACTGAGGATACCGTGAACGACAGCAGTGCCGGAATCGACATCTTCATCTGCAGAGACAAGAAAAAATGTAGTCTGGATGACATTAAGATACGATTTTCAAATTCGTTTCTTACTTGGAACGAAAGTGATAGCAACAGTGACATTAGTTCCCTTCTTCATGACGCATGGTGCGCTTGAGCATGGCGTGATGTCCACTTTTGAAACCTTTCCTTTGCCTGTATCTGTAAAGTGAGATTATAAAAAGTTAACCATAGACAAACCATAGACATTTTGGCAACCATAGACAGACCATAGACATTTTGGCAGTAGTTCTATTATATTTGCATGCGACAAGGAATTTCGCTCAATATCCAAAGTTAGAACAATCGGGCTAGATATTTAAAAACAACCGAGCTTTGACAAAATGTAGCTGCATTGGATGTGGCAATATTTCTTCAAGAAACTTAATACTGAAGTTTCCTTCAAAATGATGCGGTAGTGACTTACGAAACAAATCATCTTTCGAAACATTGTCTCTAGGGTTGTTGTATATCCCGAAAAATCCTATCCCGGGAAATCGGGAAATCATTCAATCATTTGATCCCGGGAAATAAATTAGTAAGGTTTATAAGCCGAATACATTGATGATAGATTATCAACAATATTTTAGAATAACTTGAGGGTAATATAACATGTAAATACATACAGTGATGATAAAAAAATGGGACAGCTACATTTTCATCAATTTCAATCGCTTCTCCTGCCTTATATACTTATTGTACAGCAAGAAGGCATACATCATTTAAAATCTAACTTTCAAATATTCTAATGAGCTATAAAACTTGGATATTCATAAAAACATGCTCTGGACAGAGCTCCCGACAAGACGTAATAAATTATAAAAAAATAAGGTGTCCCATTTTTTGGACAGCACTCCAGTTTGATCCCTCTTCTGACCCCTCGACAAATGAAATAAAAATAAAATGCAATCATATTATAAGGCTTCATAAATGTACTGTAACTCAAAAGATAGTAACAAAGCGTAAAACTCACATCTACTACATCGATGTGAGTTTGACGCTTTATTGTTACTAACAATTGAAGAGTGTAATTGCAATGCGTCGTTGGATTTTATTAGCAACGAACGAAGTTTACTGTTTAGCAACCAATAGAAATCGCACTATAATTTCTTGTCTAAATCGGTTGGCAAAATGTTTTAAAATATAATAAAATTTACATATAAATATGGAATAATTTTATTAGTTTTTAAATCTTTTCTGAATGTATTTAAGAAGCCGTTTTACATTATTTTCTTATTTAAATATAATTTTATTCTTTTTGCCGGCCAATTTAGACAAGAATTTTATAATGCGTTTTCTATTGGTCGTTAAGACAATTACAAGTCTTCCAATTACAGTTTGTTTATTGTTGAAACAGAAATTACACAATACAAAAGAGCGACATCTACCCTATTAATATCTTTGCTGTAACTAAATCACAAATATTATGTATTTCCCGGGAAATCCCGGAAAACAACCCTAATTAGCTCTGAATGGATTGTTGGACAAAACGCCTTTAAGTCTGATGTACCGCACGTGATAAGATCAGCGATCTACGTGTGGAAATTTTATACATCTGAAAGTTGCCTCTGCAACTTAAAAGGATTTTTGGTTTTTCAAATACAGTGACCACTTTTTTCAATCATTGACCTAGAAGTTAATTTTGAAACCTTTTCTGCTTGCGTAAAATATGCGTACATGTGCTAAGTTGTGAAGAAATGACATACTAAATAATTAACTGATGAACGTAAACGAATCGTCTTGATACCACTACATGTCAAGTGTAATGTCGAGGGCGCGGGGTTAACATTGAAAAAGCGTTAATTATTTTTCAGGGGCCGAGAAATAGATACATAGTTGCCAGTCGACGGGAGATCATTTATTATCAAAAGCAAGTCAGGAAAAATTAGACAGGCCTTCGGCGTCCAGCGCCTTCAAACGGTCGATGGTAACCTGGACGCCGAAGGCCCGTCTAATTTTTACTTCTAACTTCAAGAAACGATTGACCAAAACTTTGGGGAGTTTTTCCTGACTTGCTTTTGACTAGAAACAGATACGTGACTAGAATTATCACTAATTTTGTCCGCTGGCAATTTTACTTTTTCCGCTGATTAATTACGTTTGTTCATCGCTTGCGCTGTAGCCCCACGTTCAATTGATATTTATGCTGCGTTCATGCAAGACAATATACAGAAAAATGTGCAGTTATGACAAGCACTGCAGGAATTGAGTATTGATGTGAGTGACAGCCATGAAAAATCGTCTGAAACATTCGTGTATCGGAATTGTTTCGACATCAACTAGAGAATCTCTATAAGAGCGTCAAGATAACATCGCCCGATATTTTCGATCCCTCAATGCTTCCTTCATAGACAAATAATGTAAGATTTCGATTTGAAGAATTGTAGCTGTGTCACTAGCACGGACAAAGTGACAGTTTCTATTTCACTTTCTATGCTTAATGATGGCAAGCATACAATTTTTATTGTATAGTGTTACTTATGGACTTGTAGGAAATTTATAAAGATATAAACACACTTCTTCGCACAGATCTATTGCACACTTCATTCGTGCTTGAAATCTCATGTCCACTTACCACAATCCTTGAAAAGGATGGAAGTTCCGGCGGCGACAGAAACAAGGCAAATAAGAGCGATAGCAGCGACGGCCTTCATGGTTAGATATCCACGGACTATGTAACAAAGTGCAACAAACTCTTGAATGTGATCGCAAGATTCGATGTGTGGCCGTATTTATGTGTTATCAGCACAAGGGTTGATTGACCATACGATAGGTTCTCGACCTGGTCAATTGTTAACAATGGCAGTTATGCATGTCCGTCCACCTATTAGAACTCTTTGCAGTAGCGTAAATATGGCAGATTAATTATATCGTATGAAGGCGTGATCGCTTTCGTTTTATTGATTCGAACACTGATACAATGTATTGGGTGAGGTTAATGCGGAGGCATGCGAAATTATCATGTGAAGCACCATTGTGTGAATTTTTCAAGGACGAGTGATAATCAGACTATCTTGCATCACAAGTTAACTTGAATAGAAGAATAGACGTTTTTTAATTGAATGAGAGAAAATACTACGTATTCGCAATTATCTGCCAAAGCACTTGGACAACAAAGATTTAACCCTAAAATTTCACGTCAGCGATGAACGATGCGATTGTGAAATCCATTTCTTTCAATCTCAGAGATTGGATGTTGACATCAGATAGCAATGAATTTCTCAATGATACTGAATCTCTGGATGCAGAATAGTATTGAATCCTTCATTCCTACAGAGTTTCAATAGCGATTTTTAAGTAGTGTTGAATAAAATGTTTGGAAAAGTTGTCGCGAAATGTCAATTCTGGAATGCTAAGTCATGAATTTACGGTCAAGTTATGAAAGCAACAATAATTCCTCCATTGTCTTAGATGCAAATTAGGGAATTCAATCTCGAGATTGCAGTCTCCAGATCTCGACTACTCCAGATGGGATCATTCGTCAATATGCACATGTATGCATTATGATGCATTGTTTTCATGCATTTCATTAATTGCTCTTGTGAAGTAGTTTTCCATTTTTTGTATTTTTCCACCAATCACATTTAGATTGGTCAAAAGTTGTTGAGTTTAGTGAAAACTAAAATATTTATAAAAATATATTTATTTTATTTCATTCTGACTGCTTTGACTTGACTATTGAATAAATGGAGGAGGACGTTCAGATGACACCTGATGATGGCCGCGGTCATGGCCTCGTGCTGAGCGAAAATAGAGACTTCTATCAGTCCTGATCTTCTTCATTTTTTTAATTAATGTTTATCCCGTTATTCGATGTCTTTCCTCTTTCTTTTACTGTCGAATTCTATTAGAGTTAATCTCAAAGGTGAACGCCAAAGTGCCGTCCGTTTTGTATACATTGTACTCTAATATAATTTACCGCAAAATAATGGGTACTTGATTTTTGCGATTTCCTATGAATGACTATGTTCTCCGGTCGTTAAGGCAACTGCTTTATTCAAAGAGAGATATGAAGACATCAAACTGTGCCACCTAGTTTTTGTCAAGGATGTGATAACTGCTGTGCATTTTTTCCCTGAACTTGTGTTTGATGTAGTTGGATATTTGGAACTAAGATTAATAGAATAGCATTCACTCGAGATAATGTATGCAAGTAGGACAATTATATTGAGCTGCATCCTCAGTTGAAAAATGGGAACAGACCTGAATAGTTTCCATTTCATCCAATATCAAGAATCATCAGCAGCGTTTCATAAATCGGCCGTGAAAAGGCAAAACAACGTATTTTGAAAATAGCTGTTTTGAGAAATTCATCGTTAAAGCAAGCAGGCACTTTCAAGCTAAAAACAACGTATTTCAAAATACGTTATTCAGTTTCAGAAGTATGAAAATCTAGGACAACGTATTTCACAATGCGTTTTTCAGTTTCAGAAGTAGGAAAAGCTAGAACAACGTATTTTAAAATGCGTTTTTCAGTTTTAGAGGTATGAAAAGGCAAAACAGCGTGTTCCAAAATACTTTTTATCAGAAAGAAGAGGCATGATGCGATTGCGAATGGGTACAATCTACTTTAGATTTCTAATCGGTATTATTGCGAATGAAGAATCAAAGATTGTAGCGCATTTTGAAATACGTTGTTTTGCCTATTCATAGTTTATCAAGATGCCAATCAGATGAAACGCATTTCGAAATACGCTGTTTTATAGTTTCATTAAAAAAAGATGTTACATCGGACCTCGATGAGATAGTTAGCTCCATTGATGTGTAGCTTATAATTTCAAATTGTTATATCCTAAAAACATTATCTTTTCTTGTTTGAAATAACTGACCAATCTGAGACGAAAATGCACATGCTGAATTAAAAAAAATAAAAAAAAACTAAAAAAGAAAAAATAAAAAATAAAAAAAAAAAAAAAAAAAAAAATAAAAAAAAAAAAAAAAAAAAAAAAAATAAAATAAAATAACTTAAAAACAAAAAAAAAAGATAAAAAATATCTTGAAAAAAGAAATTATAAAAAAAAGAGAAAAAAAAGTAAGAAAAAAAAAAAAAAAGACTTAAAAAATAACAAAAAAAAAAAAAAAAAAAAAAGATTAAAAAAAAAAAAAAAAAAAAAAGAATAATAAAATAAAAAAAAAAAAAAAAAATAAAAAGAATAAAAAATCTTAACAAAAAAAAAAAGAAAAAAATAAATAAAAAAATAAGAAAAAATATAAATAAAAAAAAATTAAATTTATACAATGTAATAAAAAATACCCATGCGACCATGTTAAGGCAAAATAACGTATTTTAAAATGCGTCGTTTTGCCTTTTCACAGGCGAAATAATTGCCCAGAAAAGCTAACCCATTCTCAAATGTAATTTTGGTTTGGAAATCCTGGTTCAATTTTAATAAACGATATACCATATGAAACCTTATGTTCCGTAGATTATTTTGACATGCATTTGATTTTCTGAAGTGGTCCGTTGCAGTCAGTAAGCCCTACGAAAGAAAATTATACGTTTTCTTTGTTGCAGGATTATAGTATGAAGACCACAATTTTTTTTAATGAAAACTGACGTATAGTTCTACATGTGTAATTGATATGTAGTTTGAGCTATCTTCATGTAAAGATTTCAAGATTCGTTGACAGAGATACAGTGCCAATATTATAAGTTTCACCAAAAAATTGCTGCTAAAAGAACATCTGACGAGATTTTTCAGTGATGAAAATTCTCAATTTCAAAAACCTTTATATCATGTGATAGGTTTGTGTTTAGTACTTTAAATTGGCAGAGCAGTTAGGTTGTGTCTGGTTAGTTGTGGTCAGCAAGCTTCTGCAAGTTTCCACAATCTGCTGTCATAATACCATAGCAATCGAACAATGAGCAGCCAGTTCAACATTAAAAACACCAAATGGCGCTAAGTTTCAGTAATTTATCAACCAGATCACACAGCAAAGAGACGCAGACGATGTCAAGTTCTACAGAGAAGTTTGTGAACGTTTCTTCGTGCGCCTGCAAACTTTTTTAATAATGATCGGAGGGCCCAACATCATCGAGAACGCTTTTGCGCAATGATCTGAATTCTTTGAATCTGAAGGAATCGTGGCGATTGGAGTATTTTGAAGGCATTCACCTCCACCCGCTATCTATCCCTCCTGTCCTCTCAGCCCCCCCCCGCCCCCTCCGCCCCCCCTTCATTCTCCCAATCGTCCCAATCCCCCCACATCCCTTCGGCCCCCCCACCCCGTTCACCCTCCCTGATACCTCCGTCCGCTTCCTCCCCCCCGTTCCTTTCCCATTCCTGTTTCCCTTCCCCCCATGTCCCTCCCACCCCTCCGTCCCTCAAATTCCCCCCATTCCCTTTCTTCCCCCCCCCCACCCTCTCCTCCCCCCCACTCCCCCCCCCCTTTATAAGTCCCCCCCCTTTTGAGATTCCCCCCCCACCCCCGCCCGATTCCCGTCCTCGGCCGGCTTCACCCCCCCCCCTCCTCCCCCCCTCCCACTTCCCCCCCCCCCCATCCATTCCCCCCCCCGCGCTCAATTCACCATTCAGTCCCCCCCCCGTCCCCTCCACCTCATCTCGTTCCTTCCCCCTCCCTCACCCTTCCTCTCATCATTCCCCTTCCCGTCTTCCCCGCACCCACCCTCATTCCCCCCCGCCCCCCTCTCCGTTCCCCCCTCCACCTTCGCTTCCCTTCCCCCACTAATATCCCTATATTCCCAGCCCCTCATTCCCCAAATTCCTCAATTCCTTCCTTTGCCCCCCCTCCGCAACATCCCCCTTCTCCCTTCCCCTCCACCCCCCGCCCCCCACCCCCGTTCTCCCCTGTCCCATATTGTCATAGGGTCCCACCCTTCCCCCTTCCCCACCCCCCATTTTCTTCGGCATTCCCCGTCATCTCCCTCATGATTCCCCGCACCCACTTTCCGCAATTCCTCCCCCACGCCCCCCACCCCTGGTCCTTCCCCATTCCCCCTTCTTTCTGTCCCCCCACCCGCTCTCCCCCATCAGGATCACCGGCTCCCTTCCCCCCCTATTCTGAATTCGATTCCCCCGTCCCCCCACCCTTCCCCTATTCCCCTCCCCCCCCCCATGTCCCCAGCCGATCGCCTCACCCTGCCTCCCCCCACGCATTCGTCCCCCTTCACCTCAAGCAATCCGCAAGCGGCGCACGACTATTTTTCCTTTCCTATCCCTGCAAGGTATCAAAAATTTCTTTAGTAAGTTCCTGCATGTGCCAACGTTTTGAATCACTTTGCACTCCTAGCAAAGTGACACGGTTGAGCGATACTAGTCTGTGGCTTCAATAGGTCGGAGCGTTTAAATGCTGTTTCCAAGGAAAAGTAAACACTGAAGCGAACACCTCACTGTGTCACTTCGCTTGAATCGACCCAAGTAAGAGATCTTCACCACAGCGATTATTCGATGCACTAATGATTTCTATAATTTTACTGAATGAACCTTATTTAGAACGAGCAAGAATTATCGAAGTTATGTTGAAATTGCGATCGTCGCTTTGATGTTTTTGTCACCATGATGAATTTTGTCTGATGTTCAATCAATTCCACGCCTTTGTTCACACTCTGGTTTTCTCAAGGTATAAAAAGTTGGCCGCGTGAATCAGTACTATAAATGAACTGCGAAGACCAGTCGAGATCCCCAGCGTTCCGCTTTGATGCAAGATTTATCAAATGTATAAATTACATTTAATTCAATTCATTTTTACAAAACGAATTTTCCGACGTAAAACAAGTTTCAAAGTTTTCGTCAGAATCATTGTTGCCATTGCAAATGTGAATCTCTGAAAATATATTTTAAATGAAAAAGGTTTCATTTTAAAAAGTCACTATTTTATTTCATAAATGTGGTTCCTGTTAAGATGACATGTTTTATTACAATTATTACAAATACTAATGATGGAAACGTCATAAAATGCACGTCCTCGGACCGCTGAATGTTTACTGAATACGGACAGTAGTAAGGAAGCAAGCAATATCAGCGCCGGTCTTATCTTGAAGCTCCCATTTCACATCCACAACCAACTGAAATGGAGAGATTACTTATAGATTTCGTGAGTTCTTTATGCAACTATTGTTAACATCACGGGATGGTAGAAGGATTTGATCTCTAATTGATTTGGTGTATACTGCCGTTTTTCCTTTGGCAAGTGGGCATTTAGTTTGTGTGCAAGATTTGGTTTCGGCAATGGTAATCGGGATTGGGATTGCCACTTGAGGATACCGTGAACGGACAGCAGTGCCGGAATCGACATATTCATCTGCAAGAGACCAAGAAAAAATGTATAGTCATGGATGACATTAAGATACGATTTTCAAATTCGTTTCTACTTGGAACGAAAGTGATAGTAGCAGTGACATTTTAGTTTAGTCCCTTCTTCCATGGACGCATGGTGCGCTTGAGCATGGCGTGATGTCCACTTTTGAAACCTTTCCTTTGCCTGTATCTGTAAAGTGAGATTATAAAAAGTTAACCATAGACATTTTGGCAACCATAGACAGACCATATACATTTTGGCAACCATAGACAGACCATAGACATTTTGGCAGTAGTTCTATTATATTTGCATGCGACAAGGAATTTCGCTCAATATCCAAAGTTAGATCAATCGGGCTAGATATTTAAAAACAACCGAGCTTTGACAAAATGTAGCTGCATTGGATGTGGCAATATTTCTTCAAGAAACTTGAATACTGAAGTTTCCTTCAAAATGATGCGGTAGTGACTTACGAAACAAATCATCTTTCGAAACATTAGCTCTGAATCGATTGTAGGACAAAACGCGTTTAAGTCTGATGTACCGCACGTGATAAGATCAGCGATCTACGAGTGGAAATTTTGTACATCTGAAAGTTGCCTCTGCAACTAAAAAGGATTTTTTTTTCAAGTACAGTGACCACTTTTTTCAATCATTGACCTAGAAGTCAATTTTGAAACCTTTTCTGCTTGCGTAAAATATGCGTACATGTGCTAAGTTGTGAAGAAATGACATGCTACATGTACTATGCTAAATAATTAATTGATGAACGTAAACGAATTCTCTTGATACCACTACATGTCAAGTGTAATGTCGAGGGCGCGGGGTTGACATTGAAAAAGCGTTAATTATTTTTCAGGGGCCGAGAAATAGATACATAGTTGCCAGTCGACGGGAGATCATTTTATTATCAAAAGCAAGTCAGGAAAAACTCAAAGTTTTGGTCAATCGTTTCTTAAAAAGTTAGAAGTAAAAATTAGACGGGCCTTCGGCTTCCAGCGCCTTCTAACGGTCGATGGTAACCTGCACGCCGAAGGCCCGTCTAATTTTTACTTCTAACTTTTTAAGAAACGATTGACCAAAACTTTGGTGAGTTTTTCCTGACTTGCTTTTGACGAGAAACAGATGCGTGACTAGAATTATCACTAATTTTGTCCGCTGGCAATTTTACTTTTTCCGCTGATTAATTACGTTTGTTCATCGCTTGCGCTTTTTTTGGTCTAAAATGTTTCCCACGTTCAGTTGATATTTATTGCTGCGTTCATGCAAGACAATATACAGAAAAATGTGCAGTTATGACAAGCACTGCAGGAATTGAGTATTGATGTGAGTGACAGCCATGAAAAATCGTCTGAAACATTCGTGTATGCTTGATGATGGCCAGCATACAATTTTTATTGTATAGTGTTACTTATGGACTTGTAGGAAATTTATAAAGATATATAACTCCATAGCTCTGCCAATTTCAACATGCTGCTATCTGATGAACACTGATTCTTCGCACTGCAATTCTTTGCACACTTCGTTCGTGCTTGAAATCTCATGTCCACTTACCACAATCCTTGAAAAGGATGGAAGTTCCGGCGGCGACAGAAACAAGGCAAATAAGAGCGATAGCAGCGACGGCCTTCATGGTTAGATATCCACGGACTATGTAACAAAGTGTAACAAACTCTTGAGTGTGATCGCAAGATTCGATGTGTGGCCGTATTTATGTGTTATCAGCACACGGGTTGATTGACCATACGATAGGTTCTCTACCTGGTCAATTGTTAACAATGGCAGTTATGCATGTCCGTCCACCTATTAGAACTCTTTGCAGTAGCGTAAATATGGCGGATTAATTATATCATGATGATGGCGTGATCGCTTTCGTTGTATTGATTCGAAAATTGATACAATGTATCAGGTGAGGTTAATGCGGATGCAAGCGAAATTATCATGTGAAGCACCATTGTGTGAATTTTTCGAGGACGAGTGATAATCAGACTCTCTTGCATCACAAGTTAACTTGAATAGAAGAATAGACGTTTTTTAATTGAATGAGAGAAAATACTACGTGTTCGCAATTATCTGAACAAGGCACTTGGACAACAAAGATTTAACCCTAAAATTCAACGTCAGCGATGAACGATGCGATAACCTCATGATGTGATTGTGAAATCCATTTCTTTCAATCTCAGAGATTGGATGTTGACATCAGATAGCAATGAATTTCTCAATGATAATTAATCTCTGGATGCAGAATAGTATTGAATCCTTCATTCCAACAGAGTTTCAATAGCGATTTTTGAGTAATGTTGAATAAAATGCTTGGAAAAGTTGTCGCGAAATGTCAATTCTGGAATGCTAAGTCATGAATTTACGGTCAAGTTATGAAAGCAACAATAATTCCTCCATTGTCTTAGATGCAAATTAGGGAATTCAATCTCGAGATTGCAGTCTCCAGATCTCGACTACTCCAGATGGGATCATCCGTCAATATGCACATGTATGCATTATGATGCATTGTTTTCATGCATTTCATTAATTGCTCTTGTGAAGTAGTTTTCCATTTTTTGTATTTTTCCACCAATCACATTTAGATTGGTCAGAAGTTGTTGAGTTTAGTGAAAACTAAAATATTTATAAAAATTTATTTATTTTTATTTCAATCTGACTGCTTTGACTTGACTATTGAATAAATGGAGGAGGACGTTCAGATGACACCTGATGATGGCCGCGGTCATGGCCTCGTGCTGAGCAAAAGCAAAAAAAAAAAAAAAAAAAAAAACGAAAAATAAGAAAATAGAGACTTCTATCAGTCTTGATCTTCTTCATTTTTTTTAATTAATGTTTATCCCGTTATTCGATGCCTTTCCTCTTTATTTTACTGTCGAATTCTATTAGAGTTAATCTCAAAGGTGAACGCCAAAGTGCCGTCCGTTTTGTATACATTATACTCTAATATAATTTACCGCAAAATAAAGGGTACTTGATTTTTGCGATTTCCTATGAATGACTATGTTCTCCGGTCGTTAAGGCAACTGCTTTATTCAAAGAGAGATATGAAGACATCAAACTGTGCCACCTAGTTTTTGTCAAGGATGTGATAACTGCTGTGCATTTTTTCCCTGAACTTGTGTTTGATGTAGTTGGATATTTGGACCTAAGATTAATAGAATAGCATTCACTCGAGATAATGTATGCAAGTAGGGGACAAATATATTGAGGCCTGCATCCTTCAGTTGAAAAATGGGAACAGACCTGAATAGTTTCCATTTCATCCAATATCAGGAATCATCAGCAGCGTTTCATAAATCAGCCGTGAAAAGGCAAAACAACGTATTTTGAAAATAGCTGTTTTGAGAAATTCATCGTTAAAGCAAGCAGGCACTTTCAAGCTACTGGCAAGTCACCTAAGATAGTGCGCCTGCAATAATTAATCAATGCTGCTCTTTGCAAGCACAACTGATATGAAGTTAGATATGAGACAACGGAAATGGTGGAAATGAGACAAGTGGAATGGCGGCGGAGCATCTTTCTTTTTACATAAGTAATGACCGTTCATCCTCTGATTCATCACAGATGACATTTTTCAGCAATTATGAATCATAAACTGTTTTTCATACTTGATTTTCGTAGCTTAATATTTTTGCGATTTTTGTATCGCAAATCACAAAATCCTTACGATTTTTGTAAAGATATTGCGATCCTTATCATCGTGAGTCTGGCATTTCTATCACTGCTAAATGCATCTGAAGTTTAATCGTGACAGGTATTTTTTTGCAGGCTTGAAAACGTGGGGGAAATGACAGATTTAGTTCATCACTTCCATAAATACATCAAGTACTGAGGCAGAAATTTCAGAGTACTTATCCATGGTTCTTAAGGTGCGTTCGGATTAGCACGGTGACGATATTTCATTGTCTCAGCTCAACTTTTTATCGTCCTAAGTGCGCGATTTGATTTTATCATCATTTTAGACAGAAAAACACATTTTACATAGAAGCAACCATTTCCGTAATTTAGAGATGGCATGTACAGGACCTAGACAAAAGTTGTGACTGCGCAGATAGAGATAACATCTGTCGATCTGTGGTTATCCCTCCAGCAGCATTAGTTAAAGACTTTCATAGATAATGAATCTATCACAATTTATAAGTCTAGTGTTTTTGAAGTCCGTGAATCAGCTGAGCCACAAAATACAATAGAAATGAATATCTCCAAACATAAGAACGCGTTTTTGTAGTGAATGAGGCCGAAAGTGGGATTTTCACAGAATGATGTAAACTCCATGCCTACTACGAATCTGCGCGTCTGCCGAGTTCTAGTTCTAGTTAGGTCCTCTTCTTTTCAGAGAGGATCAAAGAAAAATACATGATAATCCAGTTGGGCGCAGATTGCAGTTTTTGGTTAATGGGAAATATCATATGCTTTCGTTTGTTAGATTGCTTTCGTTAGTGTGTGTTAGACCATGGAATGTCTTCAGATCATTTCCTATCATGTTCATGCACTCAAGTCTATGAAGCTAAGCACATTCAGATTTTGCAAGCCTCCTAATCTCGGCAAGCACAAGCATTTTGAGGAATTTAATCCACATTGAACCACATTCTCGCAAGCATTGCTGATCAAAAGCATGATAATAAGACAAGTGCATGATAGTGCGTGATGACCTATAAACATTCCATGTCAACTATTATGGCTTACAGACATAGTACCGGTTTTTTTAAATAAAATAACAGAAAACATAATTTTTGCCAAAAAAGTCAATCTGCGTCCCATTGGATTAGCATGTGTTTTCCTTTGATCGTGTCTGACAAGAAGAGGAACTCACTAGAACTCGGCAGACGTGCCGATTCGTAGTAGGTATAGGGTGTACATCATCCTGCAAAAGTCTCACTTCGGCCTCGTTCCCTGCAGAAACTTTCTCAGGCTGCCTGACTATCAGGTTCATAGAAAAGTATAGGATTTACACGTTCTACCATCAATAATTCGTTTCATTCATCCATTTCTTCAGTGAATCACTCATCTGTTTTCTTGATAGCTGGGTTCTGATGCTGTTATAGCAACTTCACAGAGATGGATTCGTTTTTGTAACTTTCTACTGTATGCCCCACCCAGGGATGCGGAGTCCTATCATTTTGATAGGACTCCGACTACGGGTAGCAAGTATATAAGCCTAGTTTTTTGAGAAAACTGGTAAATTACATCATAGATCACTATAGGCTTACCTGAACCTATCGTTAATGATCACAGAATCAATTTATCAATCATTTTCGATGAAAGTTTATCAAATGTCGATTTAAGTTGGATGTATGCGACTCGGCTCCTCCCATCTTGTTGATGTGTGCTTCACACGGTTTTTCTCCAGTCTCTACCAGGCAGGAAAAGCCCCATCCTTCTTCAAAAAATATGAGTACACTTTCGATTTTAATATGCGCTTTGGAGGAGACATCACACACGATTAACGTGATGGTAAGAGGTAGAGTTCTCAAACGAACTAGTATTTCATTTTTGTCTCTGATGCGACCTTTGGTGCATAGGTGTGATCGAGGCTAGGAAGGCTTGACTTCTCTACTAAATCACCGAGTGAAAAGTCAATACTTTTTTCACTATCACGGTTCATTCCCTCAACTATTACAAGCTTTGCATGTAGCAGTGTCTCATGTATTCTTTTTTGTTTGACGGAGAAAGTTTGACGTCAATGACAGTGACGACTACTAGGCTACCGAGGAATTCCACCAACCACAAATGACTGTCGAGCTTCGTATTATATTTCGGGTCTAGTTATAGGCCGGAGTCCCATCATTGACCACGCACAATTCGAATCTCTGCCGACATTCCCAAGCCCCCTGAAGCTAGCCTTACTAGCCGTCAATTTTTTTGTGGAAAAATTTAGCATTCTTGGATGTTGAATTGTAGCTATACTGTAGGAATTACTGATCTCACACTTGTAAGTACGAAACAATATCACTCGCGAATCTCACGAAATATACCCCTAATATTCTCGCTTCTCGATGCTGCACGTGATTAAAATGTCACGTGCTGATATTATCATCAATATTGCCAGCATTATCGATAAGCTGATTTCTTGGAATTTTGAAATTCTAGCGTTTAACAGGTTCTTAATTTCACAAAGTTAATTCAATATTTAAACTACCCGTAGAATTTGTTTCGACTTGTCATAACATACAAGTGTACAATGAGCTTGTCTAAAGTGAAATCTCTAAAAGTAATTTTTATAGAAGTTTAAGGTTCGTGCAGTTACTGTTCATTTATGTTTACAAAGTAAGTGAGGTTAATTGACTATTTTAGCAGATAATAATTTTAGCAAGGTAATCAACGTAGGACCGCTCCTAGCCCCCCAGTTCCTCCGTAGGTGCGGGCAGCTTTTGATCCCCTGTCTGCAGGTCTATGCATTCAAAGCAGACTTTTAATTCAGATGAGGATAGAACACTTTTCAGAATCAAAATTTTGAGCAACAGGCAATTTAAATTTCGTTTTATGGATCATAGTCGTAGCCGCATAATAGAAACTCCAGTAGTGCTCTGACTGATCACGTTCTTCACAAGCACCAAACACGTGACTTGACTATCAATGATTTTGACTTGACTGTTCCTGAAAAGTGTTCTGACCCTCTAGTTCAGGGGTGCGCAACCTGCGGCCGTAGCAGAGGCAAAGTGCAGCCGTGACAATGAGAAGTAAATGAAAAAGAATATTGTGCATGTATATTACAAATGTTTTCGGAGTTCATGGCAATCAAAAAAACAATCGGAACTATAATAGCATACTAGTTACCTTGTAACTGTCGA
>CAJQUW010003331.1:0-16996 GCA_907163375.1 Prostheceraeus crozeri | reverse complement strand
TTTGAACATGAAATTTTTTTTATTATAATATTTATGAATATTGAAGCTATTTAAGTACGAGATTCTATTTGGATTGATTTGCAAAGAAAGGTAAATATGCCGTATTCAAATGTGTGTTTTTCGGAAAATGCTCCAACTGTAAATAAGTAACATATTGAAGCAGACGTTTCGGTGACAGTAGTAAGCAAATGACAAACACTCGACCGGCGCCCCCCCCCCCCCTCTGGAACGGCAGAGTGTCGTGGTCGGCCGCCGTGGTGCTTCGGGTCTGAGTCCCCCCCCCCCCCCCTCTGGAACGATAGAGTGTCGTGGTGGACTTGGGCGACCGCCAGGATTAGTGTTGAGGCTATAGTGTGTGATGTTTTTGGTGCAATCTGCTGAATGTTGGGTTGTAAATGGGTTGTTTCGAGTGGAAGGAGTGGTTGGATGAGAAAACGGAGTCCAGATTCGGAATCTACGTGAAATTTTGGGTTAGGAAGGATGTTTCCAGCGAAATCGGAGAGAAAAAATTTTCGGCTGACGTCCCCCCCCCCCCCTCTCTGGACAGCTTGCTTCGATTTTGGCTTCTAGTGGACGGATTTTGTCGTGCGATAGCTCGTTTGAAAGCTAAGAGTGAGACAAATTCAGTGAAACAATCGGCTTGTTCCTATCTGTCTTCGTTTAGATGTGAGACGCCATTTAAGATTTTGGGACATTGGTGAAAAACGACAGAGTTAGAATTTGGGACGTTTTGGGCTGTAGCTTCAAAACGAAGCATCGGATTGGAAAACGGATTTCAGATTTGGAATCAGCGTGAAATTCTTTATCTGTATAGTGAGTTTCAAGTCAATCGGCGAGAAAAAATTTTCAACATTTTTCGAAAAAACGACAGAGTTAGAATTTGGGATGTTTTGGTGTGTAGCGCCCAAACGAAGCATCGGATGAGAAAACGGAGGCCAGATTCGGAATCTACGTGAAATTTTGGGTTAGGAAGGATGTTTCCAGCGAAATCGGAGAGAAAAAATTTTCACTGACGTCCCCCCCCCCCCCCCCCCCCTCTGGACAGCTTGCTTCGATTTTGGCTTCTAGTGGACGGATTTTGTCGTGCGATAGCTCGTTTGAAAGCTAAGAGTGAGACAAATTCAGTGAAACAATCGGCTTGTTCCTATCTGTCTTCGTTTAGATGTGAGACGCCATTTAAGATTTTGGGACATTGGTGAAAAACGACAGAGTTAGAATTTGGGACGTTTTGGGCTGTAGCTTCAAAACGAAGCATCGGATTGGAAAACGGATTTCAGATTTGGAATCAGCGTGAAATTCTTTATCTGTATAGTGAGTTTCAAGTCAATCGGCGAGAAAAAATTTTCAACATTTTTCGAAAAAACGACAGAGTTAGAATTTGGGATGTTTTGGTGTGTAGCGCCCAAACGAAGCATCGGATGAGAAAACGGAGGCCAGATTCGGAATCTACGTGAAATTTTGGGTTAGGAAGGATGTTTCCAGCGAAATCGGAGAGAAAAAATTTTCACTGACGTCCCCCCCCCCCCCCCTCTGGACAGCTTGCTTCGATTTTGGCTTCCAGTGTACGGATTTTGTCGTGCGATAGCTCGTTTGAAAGCTAAGAGTGAAACAAATTCAGTGAAACAATCGGCTTGTTCCTATCTGTCTTCGTTTAGATGTGAGACGCCATTTAAGATTTTGGGACATTGGCGAAAAACGACAGAGTTAGAATTTGGGACGTTTTGGACTCTAGCTTCAAAACGAAGCATCGGATTGGAAAACAGAGACCAGATTTGGAATCAGCTTGATGTTATTGTCCAATGAGGATCATCATCCAATGAGAATCAAGCATTTCTTTATAAATAGCGAGCCTTCCACAGTGAGAATCATTCCATCGTTGAATCACACGAGTGACGGACGCACATTTTCTCTCTCTCTAGTTCCCTGTTCTATTACCCAACTAAAATGGTAAGTCGCTACTTCCCTCCCTCTCCTCCCTTGAACGTAAACTTAATACAATCTTTTTCATTTTCAGGCATCTACTCCATCTGCTGCACTAGTAGGACAAAATGGCGGTCAAACGTTACAAGGTTCGCTACGGTCAGATCATCTACAACTGAGGCCAGTGGAAGAAACATCCAAGGTACATAATCCTACACCGCTACAGCGTAAATTTAAACAAGCCTTGCGTTATGATGATCATAGCGTAGTACTCCAAACGGGAATGCTCCCTTCCACGGATGTCAAGATAATGCACAATCAGTATGGGGACTACATACTGATCCCCGTGAGTCCGTACATTCGCCACCAACTTGATATTATTGAGGAGTACGTGACATTAAATATGGACATTCCTACTCCTCTTGCTCAAGAGTGGAAGGCGAGAGATGACAAGGATACTCCCTATAGAAAGATTTGGGATGGTAATCACATTTGCCTACCGGTATCACATTGGTGTACTTACTATAAGAAGGATGGAGATCATTCAATACCCATCAGATGTGATGAGCTCGGAGAAGGTACTTGGGATATCCTTTTCAAAGTGAATGGGCTATATTATGGTCGACACAAGGATAATAAAATAGCCTCTCTCTCCATGCATATGGAATCCATTTTATATATTCCGAAACCGCCCAACGTGGACGACATAATTGATCAAATCCTTAACAGCAGTGGTACGAAGCGCAAGTCAGAGAAGAATGCTACATCAAAACGCAAATCAAAGAAGGAGAATTACTAGTCCTTTCCTAACTCTACCCTATGACAATTCGCTTATGTGCTTTGAGTGTCGTAGACGTGGTCTTATTAGATACATTTTACTTCTTCGTTGCCATCATATCATTTGTGTATTTTGTCGTGAAAAGCATCGATGTAATTCTTCATTTTGTAATATGTTATAGAACGCTTCCTTAGATGTGTAAATTTCCGTTTTAGGCTTCTATCATCATTTTTATGGATTGTGAGGGTGAACCTGTACAGGAGCTCAGTGCTATTGCTATGAACAATTGGACATATCAGATTGTTAGTGTCTATCATCAACATGCCAACTGTGATCCCAATGTTGATCAATGGGCGAGAAAACACATTCATGGACTTAATCTGAAATATTTGCAAGACTATGGCTTTTCTTGTGAGAGTGCTCTTCTTATTGACTTTAAACGATGGTTAGCTGCTTTCAATGTTATACGCATCTTTTGTAATAATCCTGGTAAGGAGAGGAAAGTATTTCCCAATCTAATCATTGATGATATTTTGCTCCCGCCTTGGGATAGTAGAGTGAATCAACATTATCATGAAGTCACGAAACGTTTTAAGGATTTGTGTGTTCCTATTTTGTCTGTTCGTTGTAGTAGCTACGTTCATAACCAATGCTTCTTTCCTCCTTACCTCAACACTGCCAAAGTCCTGTATGGTTATCATTGCTCGCTGTATGATAGTTATCAGCTGTATCTATTTTATCTCTTTCAAACCATTGATTTATAATGCATGCTTGTTACCGTTATTCAATAAATGTTACTATGAGAAGAGTTGTTGTTTTCATGCAATGGATGGGTTAGTTAAAGGGCGATCATGTCTTTCTCAAACGACTGCGGAACATTACGTTTTCATAGGCAAAGTTTAAAAGGAGCTGTTCAAGATTATGTGATAAATTTTCATAAAGATGAGACCGACATCGAAGCAGTGGTAGATGATGCTAGCACTCTATTTCTAGAGTTAATGAATACATTCTCTGATAGCATTGTCATGGCGCGATTAGTTGCGAAAATTAAGTTTAGTCATTTTGGAAAGGAAGAGGTGGAAAGTCGCTCTTTCCATTTTGCTTCTTATTCAATGGAAGTGGTAGATCACCCCGAAGAATTTTTTAAAAGACATATGATAAAAATTGCTGAACGTCTTAACGCATTTAACCATCATGGTAGCAGTCTAGTGATTGAAGCGATTTCAGATATTCACATTCAACTTTCCATAAAGAAAAATTGAAAATGCAGTGGTACTTGATTGTAGCACAACTGGTTTTCGAGCTATGTCTGCTCACTCTCGAAGTATATTCCTTCTGTACATGCGTCTATTATTTAGAAAAGGCTAGCAAATTCATATCTTCAAAAAGACTTGCTATAGACATCAGTAACGGTGAAACTATGTGTTGCGATGTATGTAAGCGAAAGGATGGAAATGAAAAGCGCATCTTCAAGAGATGTAAGCATGCTTTTTGTCAACGCTGTTTCATACGTAATTGCATTCAACTTTGCCAATGTAACCACTGTGACATTGCTCATTTCGAGTGTCACTTATGTCGCAATAGTTAGTACCTATGCAAATGTGGTAAAGATAGGTTTTAGCAAAGACTAACACGGAAAATGGCGAAACGTAAAATGACGAAACGTAAAAGTCAAAAGTTTTCTTCAGCCATTCAAGCTCTCCGACGAATGAAAGCAAATCAGCGATACAATGCTATACGACATGCTAACGATAAATTCATTTGTGAAATTATTTCTCATGTGAGGAAGTTGAGGACGAAGAAATTAGCACCAAAACAACGAAAGTTACTTAAGCGATATGCTACGAAATTGCGTTTCATCTCCAATCCTAAAGTCGCCCTTCAAAGAAAGAGGAAAACTCTAACACAAAAGGGCGGTTTCCTTTCAGCAATACTTCCAATGATAGCTCCTGCCGTGGGCAACCTATTGGGAAATATCTTTGGTTCTAAGCGTTAATTATGCAAATGTTGAGTCTCAAAGTAATAAAATGGATTTCAGACTTCAATGTGATAAAGTTCTGACTGTATCAGGTCCATCTCATGCAGGTAAAACTGTTTTCACGCTGAATTTATTGGATAAAAGAAGGGAGTTGTTTAAGGAACCTATCAATCGAGTGATTTGGTGTTATGGTATTTATCAACCGTCGCTGTTTCAGGAATTGCAAAGTCGCAACTTTATTCGACATGAAGGAATTATTCCAGTGGATAAACTTCAGTCTAATGATGTTGTTGTATTGGATGATTTATTAAAAGAAAGTAAGAATTCAAAAGATGTTACAGATATGTTCACTCGCGCAGCACACCATAAAAGGTGTTTTATCATCTATATTACACAAAATTTGTTTCCTGATGGAAAAGAAGCTCGTACACGAAACCTGAATACACACTATTATGCTATTTTCAAGAATCCGCGAGATAAAAGTCAATTTGAAATTTTAGCGCGACAAGTTGCACCCAGAGGATCAAAAGCCTTAATTGAAATTTTTCAAGCAGCTACTGAAAAACCATACGGTTACTTATTCATTGACTTTACGCAAGAGTGTCCGGAAGAATTTAGATTTCGAAGTGATATTTTGAAAACTCCCATGATTATCTACAAACTATGAGTTCTTATTCTCGCATGATTGTTATTCCTCAGGATGAATATGTACAATTGACTGCCATGCAGCAAGTAAAGCAACCTCTTGCAAATCAAATGTATAGGAAAGAAATAGATTATCAGCAAAATGTTCACATCAAAGATCCACATCGTGCTGTATTATTACAATCGGAAACTGTTGAGCAATTGAAAAACTTGAAGAATAAGATGCGTGACTCTGTATCGACTGCTACACCTTTAGCATCTCGCGCACATGCCATATCTCTTTTCAACAGTATTGAACCCCATCTCAATGTAAATGATAGAGGAGAAATCATTACAGATGAAAATAAAGTGATTGATGCTTCACGTTATGAAGACTTGATTCAGTATGCGACACGTAGAAAGCGCCGTCAGGGCTATGTTCCACCTGGTTGGTCATACTTTCTTAAACTATTGAAAAAGCATAATGTGCCAAAATTTGCTTTAAATAATGAGACATTGAAAGAACTTGATTCAACAGTGGCTACTACTCCAATGCTTCAGGCGATGAAAATGCCAACAAATTGGTTTAAGACGTCACCTGCTACATCCCCTCCCACACTCACTAAGCAAACAAGAGGAAGAACTCGACGTAGATCTACATCGCCACTAAAACTGGTAAAAGGAAAACGTAAAACAGCTCCTCCTAGGAAATACATGTTCTCAGACTATTAATATGAAGCAGATGTGTTGCTTGCCATGTAATGAGCCGCCAGAGGTGAATGTCGTTGTCACTTGCACTTGCTGCGCCAGCTCTCATAATGAAACCCCTAAGCAATGTGAACACGATCGCAAAACCGCTAAAGCTAAATGCTGCAGTTGTTGTAAATGTAGAAAGGCAAGAAAGAAAAAAGATGAGAAGGAGGAAAAAGAGTCAGCCGTCATCGACTGAACGTTTGAAGTCAATCTATTATGATGTAAAACATCCGGCAGGATTTGCATCTATCAAGAAATTATCAAAAGCGAGTGATCTTCCACAATCACAAGTGAAACGATGGTTAAAGGGTCAGGCTACCTATACACTCCACAAACAAGCGAAAAAGAAGTACCGCACCCGCCATTATATTGTTCATGACATCGATGAACAGTGGCAAGCAGATTTGTGCGATGTTGCCTCCATTTCAAAACATAACTCGGGCAATAATTTTATTTTAACCGTCATTGATATTTTCTCGCGTTATGCGTGGGCTCAACCTTTAAAAACTAAAGAAGGGAAAGGAGTAGCAAAAGCATTCCAAACAATTTTTCGAGAAGGTCGCATTCCAAAAAGAATTCAGAGTGATCAAGGAAAAGAGTTTGAAAATCAGCATGTGACAAGATTATTTGAGAGGCATGACATTGAGTTGTTTAGTGTAAAGAGCGCTTATAAAGCTGCACTCGTTGAACGTTTTAATCGCACATTAAAAAATCGCTTGTGGCGACATTTTACTGCCAACTTGACACAAAATTGGACAAAGGTTCTACAAGATAC
This sequence comes from Prostheceraeus crozeri, assembly GCA_907163375.1. Lineage (NCBI taxonomy): Eukaryota > Metazoa > Platyhelminthes > Polycladida > Euryleptidae > Prostheceraeus > Prostheceraeus crozeri. The sequence continues at coordinate 10,168 of CAJQUW010003331.1, read as the reverse complement.
ACTCCATGCCTACAATCACTCTATCCATCGTTCTATTGGACTCAGACCAGTAGATGTAAATGCTGACAATGTAGATAAAGTGCGCGAATCATTCCAACGTAAACGCACTCATGTGAAAAGTGATGTGAAAATTGGCGATAAAGTTCGTATCTCAAAAGTGAAAAGTGTTTTTGCTAAAGGGTACCTTCCGAATTGGACAGAGGAGGTATTTACAGTATCAAGGATTAATCAAAAAGACTCTCCGACCACCTACAAGTTGAAAGATTACGATAATGAAGAAATTGAGGGTAGCTTTTACCGCGATGAGATTGAGGTAGTCACTGAAAGTGAAACATATTTGGTAGAGAAAATCATTCGATGTAAAAAACGGCAAGGTGAAGAATGGTGTCTTGTTAAATGGGCTGGTTATCCTTCAAGTATGAACTCTTGGATGCGTCGTGCCGACATCTTTCATCTAAGTGATCGACAGTGATTCATGCAAAGTTGTAACTAACAATGTTTAGGGTTTGAGCTATGAATCCAACTGCCTCATTTTATTCACGACCCTCCTATGTAAGTGGCGGAGGACAAATTTACATCGGTGCTCGCCGCCAACGTGGAGGTAGCATACTTGGTGCACTGAAATCTGTTGTAGCACCTCTCATATCCAATGTCGGTAGATCTTTAAAACGAAATGTTTTAAGTAATGCCGTTGGCTTTGCTGGTGATGTTGCTAGTGATCTTTCCAGAGGTAGAAGTTTCAAGAGCAGTTTGTTGAATCGTGGGAAGGAACGCGGTTTAAAAAACATTGAAGCAGACCATTGCTGGTGTTACTCAAGGAAAGAAATCACCTAAACGAATGAATAAAGGAAGGAGGAAACATCGCGGAGCTGGTAAGGTGCGATCTTCAGTCAAAAGGCATTCACGCAAACGTCGCAGAGGCTCTAATCATTCATCAGGCGCTAAACGACGACGCTGCTATAACTTCTAATCATGGAGTGTAAAACTTCCGGTTTTTGTTTGTTCGATCAACAAGCCATACAGACAGATATTCTTAGTTCAAGTATTGTAGATTATCATCCTCGAACAGCTGAGAATGCTGGCCCCATTGAATTTGTTATTCCTGGTGGTAGTGATGACTACATAGATTTGAGTTATGCGATGCTTGATTTGAGTTTAGAATTCAGCAAGCAGATGGAACTGCTATTGACGATGCACATAAAGTTGGACTGAACAATTTACCATTGACTACATTACTTCGTGATGTTTCTCTAACGATTGGAGAGCAGCAAGTGGAAGGTGGTCAAAGCGATTATCCCTATAAATCATATTTCAATCATGTATCACAGTTTCATCCAGCAGCACAAAAAAGTCATATGGAAGCCATGGGATGGTACAGAGATGAAGCAGGAAAATTTGATGTTGAAACAAACAGTGGCTTTGTAAAGCGATCTGCTATGATTAAAGATAGTAGAGTATGTCAGCTATATGGTCCGCTGAATTTAGACTTCTTTAGACAGTCAAAGTTTTTACTGTGTAATACCAGCATGCGACTCAAGCTGACATTGAATAAGCCTGAATTTGCGCTGAATGCATTTGCTAAAGTTGACAATTTTAGAATTCATGTGGAAGATATTGCACTTTACATTCGTCGAGTAGTACCGAATCCAAGTGTCATTAGAGGGCATGCTGAAGGCCTTAACCGCCAAAATGCCATTTACCCATTCAGCATACAAAGCTTCTCACCTTTACAATTCCGAAAGATCAAAAGAGTTTCATGAAAGATGGCCTCTTTCCATCGGAAGCACCGAAGCTCCTCATGGTGGCAATGGTTGAAAATGATGCATTTAATGGTAATATAAAGAAGAATCCTTTCAATTTTAAACACAATCAGTTAAGTGAAATTGCTTTACGTGTAAATGGTGTGAGTCATCCTGGTCCACCCTACAAACCAGATTTTGCTTCAGATCAATTTATGCGCAGTTATGTTGATTTTATGGATGTCTTTGGCTTTTACAATACGGATGACACCAACGGACTTACTATGAAAGAGTTTAAGAGTGGATATACTATTTATGCATTTGATTTAACTGCTGACAGCGATATTAGTGCACCCTATCGTCAAGCGAACGTGCCTCATAATATTCGTTTGGATTTGACGTTCAAAAGAACACTACCTGAGACGATCAATGTATTAATTTATGCAGTCTTCGATTCAAATATTGAAATTACAAAGTATCGTGACGTGATTCTTCAGTATAATCGTTAATGAGTTGGTTGACTGCTGACGATATTAAGACTAAAGTGCAGCGTAATGCAGACGAAGCGACGTTGAAAGCTTTCGATAATGTCTATTCACTCGATACCTTACCACCTGCAGTAAATCACTATCCCATCTTTATTGTGCTAAACACTCATTCACAGAATTTAGGCGGTGAGCATTGGAAAGCGATCTTTATTGGAGAAGACCGACGTGGTGAACTATTTGACTCTCTTGCTCAACCTCCAAATATACCAACACAGCAGTGGTTGAGAAAACATACGCGTCAATATCAGCGAAATGAACGCATACTACAACATCCACTTTCATCAACGTGTGGTGCTTTTGTACTGTACTTCATCTTAAAACGTTTACATGTATCTCGATTTGCATCTATTATTCAAAACTTTTCATGTAATCCATCCTCTAATGAAAAAATGATTTGTAAGTTCTATCATGATTTGAAATAAAAACATCATGTTGGAAAAAATTGTTTTTTATTTTACAATCCGCTGGGTACGTACATACTCAATGAGATAGTCTAGGATCATATTTGCTTGTTCATGAGATTTTAGTCCAGTAATGATCACTTTACTATTATGAAAGATTGCCACATGCACAGGCAACCAACAACTAATGAGAGCTGCAGGAAAAAGTTCGGGTTCATAACACAAACTGTAACTGCTGGTACGAATCTTCAAAAATGATAGACTGTCACTCAATTGAGTAGAGATCACCATATTGTCCACAGTCAGATTCGACATCACACACCTCTCCCTCTTCCATATCCGACGTAGTAGTCTTTGTAGCTCTAAGCGCATTGACTGCGCCGATGAATGAGAAAGGGCGCCGAGAATCTGTACAGTCCCATTTGGGAAGAGTTGAAGATTCCGTGAATTGTTCATCTTCACCACTAACATTTGAGGACGGCCCGGGTAATACTTGCTGTTTGGAAGCTGTTGGCGTAATGTTGTGAGATCGATTTTGGTGTAGAGTCTGAAGCGACGGAGAATGTTGACGATGGTGTAGCGATGGCGCTTCATGATGAAAGAATGAGTAAATTGAGCGATGTACCTTCCTTTTATACTTTTCCCAACTACCTTGATGAAATGTGAAGTTAGTATGAAGTTGGGAATGATAGAGTTGAATTCGCCGATTGTTGACGCGCAGCCAGATGCGATTTCCAATACGTGAATGTCTTTTCATATAGAAGTATTTCAAGTCCTTCATGATATGATGTAGAGATTGAAAATGACGATAAGATAAAGCAAACTCTCTTCTCACATTTCCAGTTGAATCTTTGAAATAGACGTTTCGATCATGATCCGTTTCAATACGTTGTAGGGAATCTAATTTCCAACTCATGGTGCGTGGTAATCATATCTGATTAAGATTTGCATAGTAGGGCGATGAACTCACGACGAATAAATGTCATGATGGAGCGATGTATGTATCTTCTATACTTCTCCCAATTGTATTTGCGAAATGAGAAACAGTTTGCGGAATGAGAATGGTAGATTTGAATTTCATTTCTGTAATGTTGAAGCCAAACTTGATCACCCAAGGAGATGAATCTTAATGTTTCAAAATATTCCAAATCCCTCATGATATCATTGAGGTTGACAAATTGTCGCCATGTTAATGTAATACCTCTTGATGTATGACCATGAGAATTTTTGAAATGTACGTTTCCATCACGATCAACTCTGATATATTGTAGAGAGTCCAAAATCCAAGTCTTCATGATGTTATGCAAAGTTGCAGATTAGCAATATAAAAATGTCGTTTTATCATATTTTGCTTAGCAATGCGGCTACAAAGAGATTTACTAGTAATCGAGCCGCACTCTTTTCTACTCCCATTGATCATGCACAACAGCTAAATGGGAATTGGGAAGTGGGTGTCACTCAACTTGTTTATAGCAACTGTGTCTATACTTTTGATCATGAGGTGATGACTATTAATATGAGGCGTACAGCTGCTTATCAATGTGAAAAGGGGTGCCGAGTATACATTCCACAGTGGTCAAAGAAAGATCTCTTATCATGTAAAAAGTTTATATATGATTTCTTGAATAAAGCGTGTAAACATATTGTCCAATTTACTCCGCACAATGATGATTATAATTATGTACATCATGTAGTTGAGAAAGATTGGATTGTTGGTTTAAGTCCAAGTTTAAGAAATGATTTAGGCTACCTCGCTAGCGCCTTAACAAGCTATGATAATTTTAACGTTAATTACCACATAAGTGGTCATAAACAGTTAATATATCGAGAGGAAGCTTATTATGTAGATCTTATTCCAAGAAATGAGAAGACGTTGGTGAAGAAGATTGTGATTAAGCCAAGAAAGACAAACATGACTCCTGAAACATTATTGAAGAAATTTAATTATCTCCTTCGAGTTGATGGTAAACAAGTGGCAACATTGACTTATATCAAATCATCTAATCATATTGCAATAAGCAAATTAAATGATGATGATCTAGTATTAGTTTGTTCAAAAGATTTTCATCAGTTCTTACGACATCGTTCTGCAGCTGTTCATGGAAAATCTGATATGCAACATTTACCATGTGAAAGGCCAAATCAATTTGATACAGAATGGGCCGTATCTTTATACAGAAAGTGTGTAGAGCCTTTTGGTGGTTTCTTACATGAAACAAGAGTGTTGATGCCTCGCATTATTACTTCGGTTAAATTGGTTGTAGATTATTTAAATGAAGTGATTAATGAGCAACATATTTCATTTTCTGAAAAAGAAGGTACTTTGTCTCTCACTATAAGTGGAAAAGGTATTGAACTAATTATGGATAAAACTCTAATGGACATTTTGGGTTTTGACCAAAATATCTTTAAAAGTGGTACTGTAACCAAAGCTAGCGCAGACATGTCGCTATCGCGTCGTATTAACTATTTTCAGATATATTCCAATATTGGTGAAGATGTACGTGTGGGAGATGTTGAAGCTCCATTGCTAGCAATGATACCATACCAGCCAAAGAGCTGCAGTATTTTATCTGAGCATACTTTCAAGAAAGTGCATTATACAAAGCTGAAATCAAACTACATCCCACAAATTGATATTGCCATTTATGACGATGCTGGTGCGTTGATTCCTTTTCATAAAGATGCTGTGACAAGTATCACACTCCATTTCCGAATGAAGAGTTAATGCAAACGTATGCTAATATATTTTTCCAATGTGAATAATATGGAAAGTGAAAATAAGGACTCGTTTCTAATCTACTTGCCCAGTAATGCTTCTATGAATAAATTTCCCAAAAATAAACCATCAGACTATCGAGTAGAATTAAATCGCCCACTGCATTTAGAAGGTGAATGGGAGGTTGGCGTTTCTAGTATTTGCTATGATAGCAATATTCAGAATGTGAATGATTTGGAAGAAATGATATTGACTCCTCGCACCCATGATGGAATAACGATGAATAATGCATTTCAGTTCCCATACAATTTAACATCAGATGGAAAGTGGAACTATGAATGGATTCAGATAAAATCAGATTCTTATGAGCCATTTGGGAATGAGAAAATTATTAAGGCATTCAACAGTGGTAATACTTCCATCATGAAGAATAAAAATCAGAAAGCTTATGAGTTTACTATCTATCATTGGAGTGGGAGACAGTTCCTCCGCTTTCATTCTTTTACTAAAGGTCTTACGCTGAGGTTGGATAGTGAATTCTATCCGCATCTCGGTTTTGGTCATGGACTACATCTAACGTCAATTGCTACTGCAAATGTTAGAAAAGTTTATTCAAATCGAATCAACAAATTTCATTATAGATTTAAAATATTTGATGAAGATGTTGTAGAATGCGAAGAACGCATCATTTTGAAAAAGCGTGGTGTTCAACCTTTATCACTTATTGAGTTAGTAAAACGATGGAATGAGACTGTGGGTAAGAAGTATGGAGAGAAAATTATGGCGGACAAAAATAAGTTGGTTATTCAGAAATATAATGACAAACTTACAGTTTATTTCTCTCCAACCTTGCGTCATTTTGTAAGACATTATACACCTATTATTGGAAGCGGTGTGGTGTATGCTTCTCATGAATATCACACTAAAGCTGATTCAGTTAATGATGAATGGTGGGTGGACATCTATGGCGATCGCATCAAGAAAATTTACCAGTCTTATGAAGAATCTAAAGTTGCTATCAATATAATGCCGCGTCTATATCATACAGTTGAAAGCTTCATTCATGTAGTAAATCCTTATATACAACAGAAGTTGAAGCATGTGATGAAAAGTAAATATGATGTAAAGACACACCACATTTCGTTTTCAATTGAAAATCAACGCGTTGTTCTGAAACTGGGTGATGACATTCAATGTCAATTGAGTAAAAATTTGAAAAAACTCTTTGGTTTTTCAATGCTACAAACTGTGTTTGCTGCTGCGCATACGATTGGTATAGAAACACCAATGACACTTGATAAACATGAACAGCACCTTTACATTCAAAGTGATTTGATTCTACCTATTTCTGTTGGTGAGAAAAAGAATACATTTTACGTGATTTCATTCATGATAAAGACGCTTCATATGGAATAGTCGAGAAGATGTTTGAATCTATTTTCTATCATCCCGTCGTCAAACAAACTATACCCTCTATTGCTATCAAAATTACCAATGGTTTACAAGAGTGCATCCATGTGAAAGATACTAAATCCCTCATAACGTTAGTGTTTCGGAAAACAAAGTGAAGTCATTGTGATATGTTTATTGAAATATGTACATGAATGTGAAGGAATAGACTTTATACAACATCCACTGAAAATATATACATGAGCGCACTTCAATAAACATTGTTATATACAAAAAGTCTTTTTACTTCGTGAAGGGTGGAAATATACAGGGATAGGAAAAATGTCTTTCAGTGGAAAAGTCATCACATGGGGAATGTACAGATGTGGACACATATTCACAAGGAAAAAAACAATCTCATGCGATACATAAAACAACAATGTTTATCTACAGAAATCAACATCAAAATACTAAGTTAAGGATGATTATGCTAAGACGTCTCCTGAATGTGGTAGTGTGAGTTTAATTCTTTTGGGTGGTGGTATGTTTGTGTCAGGATGTCCATGTGGAAGAGATATGTTGTGTTCTAACCAGCACCTCTTATCCTCCCATGCTGAAAGCGCCCGTTTCCTAAAAGTATGAGTTTTGATCTCATGCGACTTAGATTTTAAGATTGTCATATTGACAAACGTTATATTTTTATTTCTATAGGCTTTCCTGAAATTCTTATGTTTCATGTTAGAGACCAATGATCTTGATATGCCTTTAGCACGCTTAATACTATCGTCGCTATCCTTTAATTTCATAGAATACATTTTTGGACGGAGGAGAATCATTTCATCTATTTCCTTCCCTGCTGTCTCATCCTTAAAGCAGCCAAGTTTTGCCTTATTTTTGATGGAGTAGAGTGGATGATCAGCAGGATAATTTGATGTATCAAAATATCTTTCTAAAGATTTTCCTACTTCATTGAAATTTAAATCTTTTTGAGTGGTAATACCTAAAAAGAAACTATCTGTATCACCACCCAACAAACGAACCTCTTTTACGAGAGGACACGGTTTTAGTATTTTATAGAAGAGTTGATACATTTCAAGCTTGGAGTAATCTAGAACAGCTTGACCAATATAGATGGGTTTGCACAACTCAACTTCAGATTTTATCATTTTAATACCTACAAGATCCTCATCGATTATGTCTCTATCGATGAATAGAGGTGATGAGGTCAATTTGTGATACTTTTGATCATCATTAACTAGTTTGTAGTTTACGCGCTTTCTAACATCCTCCATCGTCTTACCAAATAGACTGTTGTTCTTATATTTATAGAAATCTTTTTCAAAGTTATTTTGGGCTAGTGCACGTTTCTGGCTGTTGCTATCAATATATGGCTTGAGGAAGGCTTTCTGTCTAAATTTAATAATGCGGTGAACTCTTTTTAAAATCATGCCCATTTCTAAATAAAATTTTAAGATGCTAAAGTGGACTAGATAGTTTTCTTTATCATATTGAGTGAGCAAAAGTTTGCGGCAAGGCTTATAGTCGGGTTGTCCACATGATTCTAAATCTTTATGAAATTGTTTCATAAAGTCGGAAAACATATCTTTGCTCACTTCACCTGATTCGGGTGCGAGTGGAAAATCTACGGTTTTATGTTTAATATTATTTGGATAGATTAGATCTATCTCAAAATAATATCCCCAATCACCTTCATCTGGAATTGCTAGTATGTTAGAAGGGTTGGAGAAATGTTGAATATCACTATCATCTAACCAGCTAAACTCAGAGTGAGGTAGCGGTTTGGATAATGAACTACCATACAAATTATTTTGGTCATAATACTTCAGATGGGTATGATCATTACCTACTGTTTCAGATTTTAACCTATGTTTATTTACAAATGTGAGACCACCGCGAATTCCTCGCTCAAATAAATTATACATCTCTGGATCTTGTAAGAGATGAATGGTCTCACCAGTCATTTTAAAAGCAGACTTAAATGACATGGCTGGTAGACTGACAAAGTGGACGGGATCTAACTTATCTTCTTCTAATGCCACTCGTCGAAACTCCTGAAATACATCAGCCAGCAAAAATACATCTAACTTAAGGTAGGCAATCATATATTCACCAAATGTATGGCAGTCAAATTTTATCCATGCATCTTGTGCATGATCATAATCTTCGGTCTTACATTCTGCGCCGGTCAAATCATTTTTAAATTTATCTATGGGCGGAAGAGAAGTCTCGCCGAGTTTACTAATCGCATCAAAATATGCATATGGAAAGACTCCTTTCCGTGTGATGACTTCATCGGTTAGATTTGGGTATTGTTTCTTAAGATTTTGTGTTAGTGGAAGAGACTTTAGATTTTGCACGAGAGAGGCCAGTGATGCAGTCATAAATTGGTAGGAATCTAAAAATTTTATATCAAAATAGACCGTCTTATTTTCTTTAGTTTTATCGACAGGCACTTTTGCTGTCATGGCCATAAACTTCTCTCTCGTTTGCGCTATTACATCAAGCTTCCACTCTTTCATTTGACCTAAACCTCCTTTTATTATCATATGGCTGTCGTAGCCCTTGAAATTGTGGAAAATGACGGGTAATGTACGCCGCTTCATCCTCAGCGAAAAATTACATTTTGAACAGAGTGCGTTTCTAAATTTAGCAGTGATGTGATCATGGTCGCGCACTTTCTTAATCTTATCATCGTCAAATGTTTTCCTACATTTGGGGCAAACGTTGCAACTATCAAATTTTACTTGATCATCTGCTGTCATATGCAATGATCTGCGATAGAGTTCACCATCATGTTTTTGTTGAAATTTTACAGCCTGTTCGAGGAATTGTAGGAATTGGTAAATACAATCCTCACCTTGCCAGACGCGCATTTTATTTTGCCTACCCCTAAAGTGATCATGCCATACTTCATAGCAGGAAATGGCTGCTGGTCGATGGATGTTATCATCGATATAACATTCGATGTCAGCATAGATGACACGAAGAGGACTTAGTTCATCACCATTCTCTCTATATGAAAACTCCTTATCTTTGGGCATGCGCTCCATTTGCAGGTTAGTTTACCCAACCATCGCTTACACCATTCGTAATGAGTTTCAAATTTAGTTTTCCTCCTAAAGTGGCGAATACATCTGTCGCAGTAATATAACTCTCTACTAGAGTTTTCTAAGTGGTGGTATAAGCGAGAGATTTTGGGAATACCACAGTAGTGCCATTCCTCACTATCATCCTGTTTTACTAATAACAGGTTTATTGTACGTTCATAACAACTCGACACGCGAGTTGTAGCGCCACACCTTCAATCCCTTTTCCCCAAACATGGAGAAAACTATTTTGATGTTGTTCAAT
>CAJQUW010003330.1:27500-124072 GCA_907163375.1 Prostheceraeus crozeri | reverse complement strand
GGATATAAATCAAATAACGTACAATTTCTCGGGAGATATCAAGTTAATTCCCTCAGGCTTGCGGCCTTCGGGAATTAACGTAGAAATCTCCCTCGAAATAAGTACGTTATTTGATACATAATATCAGCTGAATTTTTTTAGTCATGTGAAAGTCGATGTTCAAGGAACATTCTTGCAATCTCTATGCTTGCAATGTCGAAACTTTATAGTATTATGCTAAACAATCGATCAAATGGGGAATAGAAAGTGCCAGCAATAAAACGTGGTGTAGTTGATTGCGTGTTTTCAATAGCAAGCGGTGCATAAAGTTCGTTGCAGAAATACATAATTACTCTATTTCACAATTTCATTATTTTTATCTTTATCAGGGACATCTATGATTTATATAAGATATCTTATATTAATCATAGATGTCCCTGATCTTTATCAACCACAATTCAAGCTGTATAAGCCATGCCAACATAGAAGCAGGTATTTATCCCTTCTTCCACCAATCTTGTCATAAGCAATATGCTAACGAAAGTGTATTGTCTATATGAGTACAGTAATCCCTTCTACTTCGCGGGGGTTACGTTCCAGAACCATCCGCGAAATAGGAATTTCCGCGAAGTAGAAAATAGATTGTTTTGAAGTGTGAGCCATAATTTTCACACATAACAACTTTAACTGCTTTCCAGCCTTTTGCAATTACATATTACAATTACATACCCTTTTCATGCAATCTGTAGAAAAACTTTGTGCATTACAAGTATAGGGAATAAAAAAAGACTGCAAAGAGTTTGCTACTGTTGTTCAGGGGGCACCACCTCACCTGGCCTTTCGTCAGGTTCTCCTTTTGGCGGCGGTGGTGGTGCAGTTTCTTTACGTTTGTGCTAGAAATATATTGATGGGAAGTTGCTTATGCTATTTTTTCGCTTTTGTGAGCAGATTTCTGTACACCTCGATGGTGCTATCATTTGCGTTGCGGAACTATAGAGAGCGAACCATCTGACCGTCCCACTCTTCAACCTTGTTCTGAAGTTCTTCAGCACTCCTGATCAGATCAGTGAGACATTCCAAAGTCAGGCCAGTTTTCTCTTATAGAAAATAAATATAAAACTTGATATAAATAATGCATAAAAATGCATCAATATTAATATAAATATAGTAATATGAAGAATATCAGTGATAAAAGCCGTTTATTCCAAAACAGTTATGACGTCGTTAGCATGTACACCAAACTTATTAATTAAAGTCCAACGGCCGAGAATTCGGAGCATCTTGTACATTACTTATAATTCACATTGACTGTTATTAACAATACTATAAAGTTTTCTGGACGAACGTGGTTAAAAAGTCCAAATATTTGAGATATTTTATTACGCCCTGTTATTTTACACTGCTGCTTCCTGATAACCTAATAAAAATTATGTATTCGCTGCTTGTATGCTACTCTTTGGTCTTCGTAGGAATAAAAGATCTAAAGGTCTGACAATGAAAATGGCACTGAATCTGCCAGTTGAATAAAAAAATGCAGAGAAATGCAACACTGACTGACTATATCTACAGTCATCTCCAAAATATATCAATTCCATCCATGAAACAAGTGAAACACATGAATTCTTGAAATAACATGAAGTTCCTGAGATTCAACGTATGCAGCATCTAATTAGTAATATTGGACTTACCTGTATACAGCCACCCATCTTTAGATCGAATTACATGTTCATAGAATGGTCTCTGAAATTGCCGCATTTTGATCGGGCCTTAGTAAATTCGTTTCCTTTTGGGAAATGACGACTTGGAAAACATGAGTAGTCGACTGGCATCCTGCCGTAATCTGAGGAAGTGGTGCGATATGCAGGATTGTCTCGATTTTTCAAGAAGCATTTATTGCACTTTTTTGTAAACGCAGTTTTATATCGAGTTGGAAGATTTACACATTCATCGCATTTGAAGTAATAGTTCTTAAAAGCCTCTGTTTCTTCCGACTGCTTTTCATTTTCTGCCATTGCGTAGCAAATAACCAAAAACTCTGCTTTGAACCTAAATTGTCATAACATTCTTCACAATCATTTCTCAATTCAAATCTGTGATTAGACCTACATGTATGTATTAGTCATGCACAATATTTCATCTTAGGTCTTCGATTCGATTTGATTTTAGATCAAAGATATATAGCTTATTTTAACCATGGACTCCTAGATATACAACATCTGGACAGGAAGCCAAAGTTTCTTAGTACCATTGCAGGCTGAAATGGTATGTTTATTTCTTTTCTATCCTACGAGCAAAAAACCGAATAATTAATTTACCTTGAAAATAAAGTTCGATAATCTGGCATCAATTTGGATGTTACTACATTGTATATTTGGTTTGAAACGTGCAGATATAGAGCATTGATCATCGCACTTCAAAGAACAAAATCCTTGAAACGTCTGTAACAAGTACATGTACTAGGCCACGTCATCTAGATGGACTAATTTTGCCTCCTCCACGTCGAATGTTCCAAATAACTAAACAATGGAGTAATCGATATTACCACATTTTCATTAGCATAATTTTGCTAATTGCTAAATTAATTCTTTTTACTGATAGTCCAGCAATTCTGTAGATCTTCATGATGTTTTTAATTAAAATACTACTTGCTTGTTTAACTCTTGATACACGCACAACCTAACAAATTGTGTATAATTTGTAGAGCTGTGTTCTGAAACTCGTTGACAAAACTGCTATAAGCTTCGTTTGCATCAATTTCTACCATGAATCTGTGCTCATTCAAGGAGAACATTGAAATCGTTTTTGAACACAACCATGACTGTCAATATCGACAATGTTAATTCTCTGTGACACTGAAACCTCTGTGAATAGCTCGATTGGTGGATATTGGATAATAATTCACATGGACAATTACACGTAGTTTCATGAAGTGATTGAGCTGCAGACGTATATTCGTTGTGATTGATGAAATCCAATGATCTTGTTACCATATCAACCTTTGGAGAGGTTTGGAGTCTTGCTTATTCAAATTTTGAACAGCCTTTCACATTTCAAGAGTCAAAAATTAAGACGTTTATTCCAATTTGGAACACGTGATGCAACATGGATGATGATAAAGTGATAAAATGGTTAGGTATGTACCACGAATGCGGAGTCGGAGTCCCGGAGTCCTATCATTTTTGTTGGAGTTGGAGTTCTATCAAATGATGAGACTACAGACTCCGGCTTATAACTAGACACGAAATATAATACAAACAAATTATTTATTCTCATGCATAGCTGTCACTGTCTTGATGTCAACTTTCTCTGTCAAACAAAAGTACAGAGACAGCAGTGCATGCAAAGCTTGTAATAGTTGAGGGAATGAACCGTGATAGCGAAAATGGATTTTCTTTTCATTCGTTGATTTAGTAGAGACGACAAGCCTTCCTAGCCTCGATCACACCTACGTACCAAAGGTCATATCAAAGACAAAAATGAAATGCTAGTTTGTTTGAGAACATTCCCTCTTACCCTCACGTTAATCGTGTACGTGTGATGTCTCATCTAAAGCGCATATTAAAATCGAAAGTGTACTCATATTTTTTGAAGAAGGATGGTGGATTTTCCTGCCTATGGACTGGAGAAAAACCGTGTAAAACACGCATCAACAAGATGGGAGGAGCCGAGTCGCATGCATCCAACTTCAAGCTGCATGTGGTAAACTTTCGTCGAAAATGATTGATAATGGATAAAGCAATGATCCCTAAAAATAGGTTCAGGTAAACCTATAATGATCTATGATGTAGGTTACCAGTTAATTTTTCAAAAACTAGGCTTTATATATTGGCCACCCGGAGTCGATGTCCTATCAAAGGCCGGAGTCCTATCAACCCCCGTAGTCGGATTCGGAGTCCGCATCCCTGGTAGGTACAATGAAAGAGAGTTGGCAGATGGGATGTACAAGTACGTGAAAAAAATAATTCTTTCATCATTCTGTCAGTCCGAGAGCTACTGACATTTTCTTCCTAAATTCATGCACGAGTATCTTATCACTTTTAATACGTAGATTATCACCCAACATCAGTAAAACGACAATTTTTAAGTTGCACCTCCAGTCGTCTTGCAAGTTACAGAGCCTCAAACCAGGGATGCGAAGTCCTATCATTTTGAAAGGACTACGAATACGGCTTTTGCTAGGACTCCGACTACAGGTGGCAAGTATATAAAGCCCATTTTTTTTAAAAACAAACCGGCAACCTACATCATAGATCATTATAGGCTTAGCTGAGCCTATAGGGTAAACTGGGGTGAATCGGACACATTTGCTGCAAAATTGATATTTCTTCTAGATTATTACTGATACCGCGTTTTTGTATATACATTTTTGATTGAGCTGCAAACCAGTGATTCAAATAATTGCTTGAAGTAGTAGATCAAGCACGGGGTGAATCGGACACATGTGGGGTGAATCGGACACTTTACATATTATACCGCATTTCGATCTTGTATGATGCAAAGCTCATCTGTCTACTCAGATATGAAGTACATGTAAAGATATATAAGTTTAGACAGCTAAATCAGAGTTAAAATTGCATCTGAGTACATTTTGAAATTAAAAAAAATTTCCCAAAATGCATACAAAATTTATTATCTCAAAATCTTCAATGAACACAATTTTAAGAAAAATCGTCCCACGCATTTGCAAAAAACTCTGTCAATTACATTTCAAGCCTGTTACTGCAAGAAAAAACGACTCACAGGCCCATTCATTGCAGGAGTTACATTTGAGCCACTCTTTATTTGCATCGGACCACAAAGCATCACAAACGCAGCAGATTTCAGGAACCGAATCCCTAGAAGTTGAAGGTTTAGATTTAGAGCTACCTGACTTTGATATATTCAAACGAATTCTCAATTTCTTTTTATTGACTTTCTGATTAACAAATTGTGGTGAGGTAACGTGGGCAACATGAGGTTTTGTATGATTTTCATTGGCTTTTTTCTTCGGTGACGGCATCAATATTTCTAAAAGACAATCATTCTGGTCAACTCTTTCAGAAGTCGATTCCTTGAACGACTCCGATAATAAATATTCTGTGTCACCTACAGTGTTTCTCACAGGGAACAATCCACAGTGTTGAAATGCATTCACCAAGAGACCCCTGTTGCTTAACATGGAACCCCAAACCTTTTGCAAACACGAACCAAAATCCCACTTAGTGACTGAAACTTTATCATGATTTCTCAGATGTTCACTCACAACTGTCGCCCACAAAGATTTCAGAGATTTATTAAAATGGGTATCTAAAGGTTGAAGGCGATGACTGCTGTGCGGTGGCAAGCAGACCATTTCTATGTCATTTTCGGTACAAAATTCTAGGCTTTCAACAGACAGGTGTGAGCTATGACCGTCTAAAATCAGAACGCATTTTTTCCCAAGAATTTTAGGGCGATGTTTGTTGAAATGTTTGAGAAACTCAATAAACAGACTAGAATCTATGCAAGCGGATTTGCTACCAGAAAGATGACTATCTTTTGGAAAATCAGAACCGTCAGGAGGTGATCCTTTGAAAATGATAAAAGGGGGAATGAGCTCACCTGTTGCGCTAGAACACACTAGAACAGTAGTCAAGCTACCTCGCTCACCCGGCTGCAATTTTTGAACCAGTCTTGCGCCCTTTGAAGCAATGACTCGCTTGCCGTTTTGTGGACAACTTGACAATCCAGTCTCGTCGCAATTGAAGACAAGTTGTGGAAATTGGTGAACGTCATTTTCATCGAATACGCACGTGTAGATCATGGAAGAATTCTTCTATTCTCTTTTGATTGAAGGCTTCAGCTCTAGCTGAAGAAATGCCTTCAGGAATTCGTAGGGCTTGAGATGGATGCCGCTGCTTGAATCCATTCCACCAATCGATGCTGGCTTTTTTGGATTGGTACCATACCTTACAGAGGTTTCTTCAATTGTTTGCGCCGATGGAGTTGGCTGGCAAAACGGAATACAAGTTATCTCACATCAGTCACAGTCAATGGGAATCCACGACCACACATCTCCAAGATTCGCTTGGACAATATCGCCTCCTGCCCGGTTGTGAGAATCGTTTGTCCTCCACGTTTTTTTCACATTTCCCTGAAGATATCTTCGTATTGTAGATCTTGGCACCTTCAGCTCCCTCGAAACAGTGCTTAAAGGTAGGCTGATCTTCACTTCTTTCACAGCTTGGTCAAGGAGGCGTCGGTCGTAATCTCCTTGCTTGGTCTTGCGTTCATAGGTCCTCGGCATGCCTGAAACAAGACAAGAAATCATGTAAAATGTATCATCAGTTGCATTGATTATAAAAGAAAAATATAATCACGAATCAGATGTTTTGCTAGGGTGTCCGATTCACCACACTATGAAAGATAATAGCCTAATATTCCTGAATATATAAAATTAGGCTTATAGATGGCTCCACATGAAGCTTTACAGTCCATAAAAGTGTAATTAACTTTTAGGAGCATCCACAACTTACCTCATTCGAAGGATTCACTCGAAATTGCGCATTGACGACGCTGTTTGCATTCGTTTGTTCCTTATTGTTAAAATGACTTGAGTCAAAATCTGGTATTCCGCTTTCTCAAATTTGATTGGTTCCTCTCCAGTACGGTAAAGCATGAGAAATCTTCTGCAGTGTAGCTGTCATGACTGACAGATGAAATGAATAACAAAGCTTGGCATAGACATGAAACAGTTAACATGAAAGTGTCCGATTCACCCTATGTTCACCTTGTAGATATTTGAAACAAATTTTATCAGACTTCGGGTTGCTGCAGCAGCCTTAAACATATTTTTTCAGTGAAGTATATCATATCAATTATCACAGCACCTTTCACTCGTTCATGGTGGCTATCTTAGCGAAAATATAAGTTTGCTTGAATATTGTCACGTGAAAAGAAATATGTCAACTATGAAGTCTAGTTTGTTTCATCGCCTGATAGGAGATGTTATTGACAACACAAAGAACAAGTATTGCACGGAAATGAAAACGTCAATGCATGAAGTTCATCATGAAAAAAAGAAAATTTTATGTGTAGTAACTTACTATCTTTTTACACGTGTCGTAAGTGAAGTATATTGAAAAACAATGAGGGTGTCCGATTCACCTCAGTGTCCGATTCACCCCGTTTTACCCTATTTAGTGATCATTGCTGTATCAATTATCAATCATTATCGATGAAAGTTTGTCAAATGTCCCTTTAAGTTGGATGCATACACGGGTTTTCTCCAGTCTCTACCAGGCAGGGAAATCCGCCATCCTTCTTCAAAAAATATGAGTACACTTTCGATTTTAATATGCACTGTGGAGTAGCCATCACATACACGATTAACGTGAGGGTGGGGTTATGTTCTCAAACAAACTAGTATTTCATTTTTGTCTCTAATGTGACCTTTGGCGCGTAGGTGTGATCGAGGATAGGAAGGCTAGTCTTCTGTACTAAATCAACGAGTGAAAAGACAATCCTTTTTTCATTATCACGGTTCATTCCCTCAACTATTACAAGCTTTGCAATCACTGCTGTCTCTGTACTTTTGTTTGACGGAGAAAGTTGACATCAAGCCAGTGGCAGCTATATGCACGAGGATGAATAATTTGTTTGTATCATATTTCGTGTCTAGCTATAAGCCGTAGTCTGTAGTCCTATCATTTGATCCACGGACCTATCATTTCATGTAGATCCACGGACGCCGGCACGACTCAAGGGCAGGTATTGCATCGATCTAAAGGAATGAATGCACTTTTGGAGTATTATATTTTATCCTTTTACCACGATACCCAATGCTTCACGTTCTAATAAGTCTAAATTAGGTTTTTAGGTATTGTATAGGCTCATTCAAAGACCTCTTAACTTTCGATTGATAACTATTCTATGCTCATCGGACAACAGCTATTGCCGCCATACATGAGTACAGGTGCGTAAATCAAATGAATGGAAATCGTTTTGTTGTCAATTCTAGCCTAAGTATAGCCTATCAGTAACAAGCTAGATTCTGTAAATATACTGCACCACAAATTAATGTATGCGACAACCTTACTGCAATAAAAACAAAAAGTCCGATAATAGATCTATGTTTAGCGACACATCTTCTTTATCCCTAAAAATGGCATGCAATTATCCAGTGGATAATACAAGAGACCTATACTGTACTGCTTTTCCAGTATGCCGATATATCAAGCGTCTTTACAATTTCAACTATAAAACGTGTTCTAAATCAATTTCAACTCTTAAGCAATTACAGAAGCATTGAATGAATTGCAGTGGATCAGGAAAAACAACATAAAGTAAAACACTTGCAACTCTTAGATATTGCTTGCGTGTATGCATTTATAAGAAAATCTGCAAAACAATTCAAATTTTAGCACATAATGATATGAGACGGCTCCCATAGAACACATAGCCTACTTAGGCATTTCTAACCATCAGTACAGGAAAATGCTATTTGGCTAGAAAAAATGATAACACAGCAGAATGCAATTTTACGATGAAAAATTGAATTTTTTGACAATTTTTACTTAAAATAGTTCTTCTGCAGGGCAAGAAAAATTCTAAGGTGGGCGCTCTAAGTGAGCCATATGTCAATGAATATTGTGCTTGAAAAAGATCATTGAACCTCTAAAGCATGTTCAATGCAAAATATGCTACAAAACTCTGCACTGTTATCACACTTTGGATCTTGGCAGGGTAGGCCTGCAATGACATGGTAAAATTTGAAATATTTGTAAAATTACAAAATCAGCTTTCAAGGCACATGTAAAGTCATGTCCATCTCTTATTAATGGACTTAGTTAATCAAAAGCTTGGAATATTGTGTCTTGTCAAACACATTCCGAAAACATTCCTAACTAATCTGCAACGTCACGTCAGCGCATCACTTGTAACGATTGTAAAAAGCAGTTTGTTCAACAAGACAAGATAATTCGCACGCCACATCAAGTGATTCTAAGATTTTGTTTGTTGACAATTTTGCTATCAGTTCACACTAAAAGTATCGTATCTATCTTTATAATTTCCTAATGCACGTAAAATTTATGTACACCATATATAGCTCCGGGACGGTAAATTGTGACCACAACACGCTTCAATGAAAGGTTGATTGGATAATATTTTTTCGGTAATTCATGAAGAGGGCACACATGCAACACCTACAACACCAGGTTCAGGGCAGGTGTTGCATGTGCATTTCGGTGATTGCATTTGTGTGTGATGTATTTCAGTCATTCTTGGTTATTGTTTCAATTTCTAGCAGGCCATACCAGTTCGTCAGATCATCGCTAATTGTGATCTGCAATGTATTGGTTCAATATCTATTCAACAAGAGTTCCATTTTTCAGCGTTTACTTCAGCCGACAGACTTATCCATAGAAATCCGACTTTCCCCTTCACACAGGTTAGTGGGACTACAATAGACAAGCTGTTACAATGGGCTACAGTAGCTGTTTGTTGATGGTAATTTCAATTGCTCGGTCAGACACCGATCCATGTAAATGTTCCTAGATCTTATGATGAATCAAAACGTGTTGCGCCTACAATAAATTCCGTGGATATCATTTTTGTGATCAGGAGAGACTGAGTTTACAAATGTATGCTGAATCATTACGCTATTGAGTGTATGAATCTCAGAGGTGTATGGATCTACATAAACAAATGGGATTTTGCAATGTTTCAAGCATTGTAGCTTGAAAGACGACTGTGCAACTTAAGAATTGTCGTTTTACTGATGTTGGGTGATAATCTACATATTAAAAATAATAATTAATATCTCGTGCTCGAATTTAGGTAGAAAACATCAGTAGCTCTCGCACTAAAAGTCTAAAAGTTATGTATTCGATTTTTCGTTATGGCTTGTCCTTCTTCCTCACTTCATCTGAATCATTTTGATGTCTGCTTATGTTTAAAAAAAACATTGATTGTTTTAAAACACGGTTTTAGAACATGCTTTTTTATTTAAAAAACATGTACTGCTGTTTTATTTAAAATTTCTTACAGTGGTTTCTTAAAACATGTATGATCGTTTACAAAAGCTAATGATAGAAGTCTAGATATCATAGTGATCATAGTATCAACTGTTGTGTGCTTTTATTAGTATTTGGGATCATATTTTATGACAAGAACCAAAACTCATGCGAACGCAACTCATTCATAACTTTACTCATATACTACACTACACATAATCACTCATTACACACGATTGCCACCTTTTGATATGATAGCAAATAATGTTTCTATGATTCATTGAAATTTATTTCGAATATCTAATAGTCTAACTTCAAGTACTTGCAAATGTATCACTCCAAAGGTTTCAGAAATCTGTTTAAGAGAATAATCAGCATAACAATTGACAAGAAGTACGTCAGAGCATAAGTTATGTATGTATAGCGAGTCAGGTCAGATTTCAGTAGGTAGACAGAAGCGGTATTTCATTCCTTCTTGTCAATCAGTCACGTGTTTCTATCTACAATAAACCGGTCATATTGTTGAAATCATCGACTGAATTGCCCAACTCTTTCTCAATTATTTTATGACAGGGAAATCTGACATCCGTAGAGATCGAGTTGACATTCGACGTCAGTGAAAGGTAATAGCGCCGGATACAACTTGGGAGAAACTTTAGACAATACAATAGAAACGGGATGACTAGTTTTTGTTTAGGGGCAGATGCGGACGCAGATAGCGTTCCTTAAATTTTTGAACTCATGAAATTTGAACTTTTATCGATTTTTGGCATGTTTTGGATAATGTCAGATAATAGATATAGTTTTGCTTGTCTTCAGATTCGATATTATAATTCAAGTTTTCGGAAAGTGGAATAATTCTCAAGTTCCCAGCAGTAGCATCAAATAATGCGATATCGAATCCACATCTTGATAATAAATGACAAGAGTAAATAAGTGTATTTCGTGAGGTGACATTAATTCTCAAACCAATAGTCAGTCAATTTCTTAAATTATTGTATTTCCATAAATGATGCACTTGTATTATTTGATAATTGATTCTTAGGTTAAATCTAATGATATCAATAATACACAAATACACCTCAGGGTTTTCATACTACATCTTTTGAAACTACCCATAGGGTTGTATGATATTTGTAGAGCGTTGGCGCAATCTGATACTTTGCTGCAAAGAGATAAATTCAATCATAGTAATGTGAAAACCAATGAAACAGATTAAGTTATCAAAGGACTTTAATTGAATATCTTTAGTAAGTAAGAAACACCGAACAGGTTTCGAAACCAGGATCAGTTTCTATGAAAACATCCGGGAATGCTATCTGACTGTTACCAATCTCGGGTTGTGAATTTTAGATTAGAGTGTTGCTTATTTAAACAGCTATGAATTTCATTTATTTCATTAGTTATTTATTGAATCAAATGCACGTATACAGTCATCTACGTATCGGGAATAGTATAAAGAAGAATGGGATTCGTTCATCCATGTTTATTTCAGAGTTTCCATGAATAAATTAGCCAAAGTTGGTTTCAAGGGGAGAGCCCATTGAAACACCATCTACTTGCACATACATATCATTACCATACATAAAGCTGCCACAAGTGGCAAATTCACACAATCTTTTGAAGACATTTACTATAAAAAGGACTATTTGTATTGCTATTGTATAGTAAATCAGCTGCTATGTCTATTAATTCTTTTACAGGAATATTGGTAAAGAGAGATTCTACATCAAAGCTTACCAAAACATTATTTTTATTAGACAACTGCTGTTTATCATTGATGTCATCAATGAACTGAGATGTGGAATTTAACATATGTACATCGAGTATTTATGTCTGGTTTTATAATGTTATCCAAGTATCTTGCTAACTTATAGTTAACGATCCAATAGTACTTACAATCGGTCTCGCAGGTGTATTATTTTATGTACATTTTAGCTATTTCACTGCCAGAAGGCAGTATGTTTTTGTATACGGTTCCGAATACATTATGTTTCACATATTTGTTCAAATACCTGTATAGCGGTCCGTCATCCATGATAGTTGGATGTTTCTTGATGTTATCCGTAGCTGGAAGTTTTTTAGATTTAGATTCATCACTAAGAATAGCTTTCATTTTACTACAATAATCATCCATGTTAAGGATCACAACGCCATTACCGTTATCGAAAGAACATATTTTTATATCTTTATTTTTTGACAGCTTCTTAAGACGTTTATGTTAGACGTTGAGTTTCATGAAGACGTTTATTGTTTACTTCATTACATACATTACTGACATTGACTTCAAAATAAGTAACAGCAGTAACAAGTTCGTGTTTAAGATTTTGAGACACAAATGAAGTCGTGTGTTGTTTATGAATTTTCATTCTTCGGCGATCCAAGTAGCCAATACATTGGCAAAGAGAAACGGCGACTTCAACAGCGGATTGATGAACATGAAAGGAATCTGACAGCAATTAATGAACATTTGCATAACTGTAGTAGATGTAACTCAGAAATTGTTCAACAATTTAAAATAGTGTACAAAGGCAACACAGCCTATGAGATCAGCATTGTTGAAAACTAGCATTGCATATGCAGACACGCCGTCAATTTCTTGCCTACAGGTTCTATCTGCATTTCGCGTACAGGAACTATTTCAGCAAATCAAGAATCTGCAAATCGCTTGCAAATGCTGGCCATTCACATGTCAGATCGACTGTGGTGATCAACTCATTGAATAGAAATCTTGGTGAAACTAAATAAAAGGCAATCTTTTCAAACGCTTCGTTACATGTTTGTTGTACACATGGTCAATGACGTTATGAGTTCGCGGTTTGTTATTTTGTCAACGCAAGAAATCGACGATGTCGTTAGTTCCACGGTCTCCACAAATACCGTTTATAACAGCATTGGTGTGTCAAGTTGTACCAGAATTGGTCCGAATGGCGAAATGTCCAGTCAAATAAGAGGGTACCTACATATGAAGATCTCATGTCAACTACATATCATGTCGTTGCCAACGCCCTGAAACATTTCATTTTTGAAATAAGAAGATAGGATTGCTCCGAATATCCCTCAAATACACTATATAACAGTCTGTGGATTGGCACGTTGTCTGAAGCTGCAGAACCAGGAAATGCGAATCATGGACAAGGACAACGTCAACTATGCTGACTTCCTGGAGTGCTTGGATGGAAGGATGAAGGACCTAACGGCTAGAGGGCTCGGTGGCAGCCGTAAGACTGCTGAACCAGTGTCCGTGGATGCAGAGTCGAAGCTGTGGCAGCATGGAGCGTTCTCACTACATGATGGCAAGGGATTGCTTACAGCAGTATCCTTCTACAACTCGAAGGTTTTTGGCTTGCGAGGTTGCAACGAACACAGAAATATGTTGATGGATCAATTTGTTTTTGGCGAGGATGCACAAGGAAAATTCGTACATTTTCAAGGATGAAATGACAAGGTGTTTGGTGGTGGAATTCGCGATCGAAAGGTACAACCCAAGACTGTCAAACAATATGACTCAAGTGACAATCCTCGTTCAGTCTACAAGATAATTGAGACCTACATCACCAGCTTGAGGAAAAAGCAACGTTCACAACGCAGCTTTCTATAGAAGACCTTTGCAGAACATAACGGAGACTCAAGCCAGGTTTTCCAGAGCCCCAGTTGGTGTCAACAGCATCCGCAAGCTTTTGCCAGAAGCAGCTCAAATGGTTGGCCTAACTGGTTACATAACGGCGCATTCAGGGAAAGTTAGGTGTGCGACTCAGTTATTTGGCAAAAACGTGGACGAACAACTGGACGAGCAAAGTGTAATTGGAAGTCAGCAGGAAAGGCATCCCGACTAAAAGTACCACAATATCCAGAAAAGTCTGTGTCAGCACTGTCCAAGCCCCCGTAGAGCCCGCTGTGCCAGTACAGATTATTTTTCAGCATTGAAATCCAGCACTCCTTTAAATCAGACGAATGGAATTGCATTTTCCAAGCCTCGTTCACTCTCATCATGATTAACTATGCCCTTGCTGGAAAATCGTCGTCATTGATACAACCATAATCGCAGATGATGAGTACTGACGTTAAAGGATAATAACAACAAATATAACTTAAATTATGGTCTCCTAGCGAACATTAGTAATCAAATGACATAGGGACTATTTAAAAGTAGCAATTTTACGGCTTGTGAGAAGAAGCAGTATTTTGAGTGGACAAGGGAGTGGTTGCCCAATTCCCAACCCTTGATGCATTCCTAGAGAAATGCGAGGATCTTCATCTCGGATCGGCCAAAGAAGAAATAAGAACTCTTGGATGGATCAGCGAAAGAGCTTGAAGCATACTTTCCAAATTTGGACACTTTGAGCATGCAGTGGTGCCAAGATCTCATCATCTGCGATTATGGCTGCATCAATGATGACGATTTTCCAGCAAGGGAAGAGTTAATCATGATGAGAGTGAACGAGGCTTGGGAAATCCAATTCCATTCGACTGATATAAAGGAGTGCTGGATTTCCATGCTGAAAACTAATCTGTACTGGCACAGCGGGCTCTTCGTATCCTAGCATCCTGTTCCACGATATGGGCATGAAGAAAGAAAAGGAATCGCTTGGAGGTAACCAGCGATGCAAGGTTAACGGAACCTACAATTGAAAGACTGGCGCAGGAGAAACAAGCACAATATTCTCAATAAAACTAACCATTCAAAACACTTAATTACATGTATTGTACTCGTTTCTATTTTTCATTCATATCAATGAGCCTGGCTAGCTACTTGAAGCAAATAAATTAGTTCTATCAATCATCCCATCTTCCATTTTACGTTGAATATTCTGGGGTATTTCAAGTGGCTTATATTTCATTGTTTCTATCAACAAGATTGAAGCTATTAGAATAACGAACAAATTGACTCTGCTCTTTGAAGCACGCACTGGATTTCAACTTTCACACTCGCTTTAAGAAGACGATCCAATTTCTTCAATGATGCAGCTATGCTTCTGGCTGAAACAAGGAAATAACATTTTAGAACACTCATCCGGTACAGGAAGCAATTACAGTAACAAATACTTACCGAATAGTAGATCCTCATCGTCATCTTGTGCAGCTCCTTGATCTCTTTGCTTCAAATAATGCAATATCGCTGCATCGGTTCGAGCACTGAGAGTCCGCCTCGCCTTCTTCTGTCTTCGCCCCTCACATTGATTTCCTGCTTCTAGGACGACTTTGTCGCTTTGCTCTTCATATTCCCTGTCTCCTTCTCCCTGGTCTTCATTAAGAGGTGGCGTATCTCTTTCTTGCTGTCAATGTTTTCCGTCTGACTTTGAACATTGCTTTCTCTCTTGCGTCTTTCAGCTTGATCGTCAAGAAAGTGCATCAGCTCAAAATATGGCCATTTAATTGGTTTCGATGCTTTGCTTCCAGACTTTCCTTGAGTGGCTTGCTTCTTCTTCAGCTGCCTTCGCACATCCCTTAATCCATTCCATCGCTTCTGGCACTTGGAGACGTCAAACTTTCTATTTCTCCCCACGACACTTTCTTTTGTGTGCATTGCGATAATCCCTGTCCTTCAAATCCCATAAGTGTCTGCATTTCTGCACTTCGCAAATCAATCTCTCCTTTACATCGTCTCTACCTTCCATGTTGACTGCTTCAGATAGCGGTACAATTTTAACGCTACAGAGTTGTCTACCGATATATTTACGCTCTGAATCGATTGTTGGTTGTCATTGGTTACTAGATAGGTGAACTCTGACATCGTTGACCTACTTGTCTACCGACTTCACAGACTTAACCGATATCGTTCGATTTCGCTCTGACTACATATTCAGAGTGAACTATAAATGGGCCTTAACTAGGATAAACTCGGCTAATTTGGCAACCTTATGCTAGCACCTATTTAACACATACAATGCTCCTTGGCTAATTCGGACAGTACAATTTCAACCTTACTTTCTTTCAATTAAGAATGATTTTCCTGCCAATGAATGTTGCTAGAATATTTCAGTAAACAGGTGCTGCAAGTTGATGACTTTTTACATTAAGCTCATCAGAAAATAATTTCAGAGGTAAAAACTAGAATAATATATTTTGGTGCAGTAGGGCCCTGAAACCGAACTATATAACTTATGTGCGTAGATTATATGGTAGGCATAGGCCTGTGCGCAATAACACTCCTGATCCACAAGCAATTTCCAAACAAGATTTTGATCTTGCTCATACTTGTAATTCATAAAAAACACTATTATCAAACACACATGTTTGTTTACAAATGTAAATCATATAAACCATATCAAATACCATGCACTTAGGCTGTATGCATTTTCATGAATGTCAATCAAATCTGAACGTAGAAAAGCCTAGATCTACATTCCCTCAGTATACAATTATAAATGCATAAACTCAGCACGTGAATTACTAAAATTTCAACAAGGTAACATTTCCATCACTTTTCTAGCGCAAAATGCACAGAAAATGTTCCAACAGTTCATTTGCCACAATCCTTGTGTTCCCATCGTTTAGAATCCATGCATTGAAGCCAGTCAACCCCAGTCGTATCGTCTTCATAGCGAACCCCGCAAGATTGTCATGTGTTTCCCGACAACAACTCACAGAAAGAAGTCCTCGAAATTACTATACCGGCGTTTTTATCAATAAATGATTGGCTATCTTTCTCGCCATGACCGCTTCAAAGGGCCACAAACGCTAACATCAAGTAGTTAAAGACAGTTTGAGATGTGTGATGGCAAACTTATCAACTAGAAATTATTTTTTGAGGCTTCTTGAAAGAGTTCTTGACTCTCGTGCCTGCGCTGTCCATCCATAATGAGAAGCAATTTCTCATTTGGACATCACTTTGGCGAATGCTTCAGAAAGTGCTTGAACCGATTTATAAACAAATCTTTTCGATCCAGCCAGCCAGATTTGGAAATTTCGACGGCTGTGTGCTTTGGCAAGGATATCAACTGTCATCGAAGGCCCCTTTTCTGTCTACTCACGATCAACTCACACAAACATTCTCATTGTGTCGATTTCAGAGAGAGGAGCCGTAAATTTTGAACAGAGTTCATTCGCAAATATGTTTCTGTGGCGTCGGTGGCCACCATCATCAGTGCATAGAGATAAAATACAATAAAGAGTTGGGTTTTATACAAATTTACAATCACTGGAAAATCAATAAAGTAAAAGTGGCTCTGATTGGATGTTGTTGTTCATCAGTTGATTCTTGTTGGTGAAAGATTTGATATATAGCGATTCAGCAATTTTAGTGTATGGCGTTTTCATCATTATTTTGAAATTTTATTTCTTTGGTATATGCTCGTGCATTGAAATTTCGGATAGTGGTCGTCCTTTGAGGTGTTCGTTAATTCTTTTGTGCAAATGGCGACGAGTCTCTCCGAAGTAGCTTTTGTTGCATAGCTCACAAGAGTATTTGCATACGAGGGAAGAGCATGTGCTTTAACATAGCATCATTCTTATTGTGCTTTAACGTAGTTGGTCGGCCAATCGTAGACATAATGTTGAAATCGCCTTTGAGCCAAATTCGACTTAACGCAGTCTTTTCGGAATTGAGTGTCATTTCGCGATAGCACCTAAGCGAATTCTGTTCAGTCTTGCAAGGAATAAATAGGCGTTAGCGTTCTGGAGCGCATTGTGTATAGGCGCACATGCAGACCCGTGGTTACCTGCGCGTTCACGTAGACCGTATATAGGCCCCATCAGTATTTGTTCTGAAGATACTGGAATTGAACACCGTTTATGGGACGGTCGTCATCGATGCACAAACGATATTGCATTTTGAGAAACTGATTTAGATTCTATTGATTTTAATGGGCATGACGTTTTGTCTTATTGTAGTGATTTTAGAACCAGACGTGTGGTTGAATCTTCATTTATTAAGGTTAACCAATCAAAAGTGTTCAACCATAGAAATCCGATGTTCAACAGTAACTCAGGCTTTCATCAACCGGACTTGGTAACCGCTTCACGAGTTGTAAATTGTATTCGCCGTTGATTTTGTTATCATTCATTTCTTGTGACCTGAGGAAGGGAGCAGGTGACTCCCGAAACGTTGTCCAGCAAATAGAGATTCCCTCACATAGTGACTATTTTATTATTATTACCATAACGTAGTTTACCGTAAACGTCTCGAAATGTTTCTTTTTAATGGTATGACGACATTGTCTTTATTGCTTTGCTTTTATAACAAATCGGTTATTGATCAGCTTAAGTGTTTTCAAACTTCATCTTTTTCTCACTTTGGAGTTTTGTTTCACTTAACCTAGTCATTGACCATGTCGATCCTATAGCAGGGATCATATAGCGGCCGGGATCATATAGTCGATCATATAGCAGGGCCCCGCTTGGGTGAGTTTGAGCGTTCAGGAGTAGGGGCCGAAACGCGAATCCTTACCTAAGTTCCTGCTGATGAACTCAATTGCACATTTTTTCAATTAGGTAATCTGTTGTAGTTGTTATTTCCTTTAACCTGTAGGGAACGCCACATGGGTCCTTTTGAGGGATCAAATTCTTTTCACTTATCGTTATCTTCTACTTCATCTTCTCCTCAATCAAAGCATTAAATTTCATTCTGACGCAATTGACATGTGCAAGCATCTGGGCGACCAGACCTGCAGATTATGTTTTGTCAATATAAGCAAATTCCGCAATTACTACACTGCAGACAGGCAGGAGTTCTCGAGTAAGTCATCAATTTTTTTCTCACTCTACTGATATTTACACAGTTCTTTTTTTTCATTACCTACCATTTGAATATTTTCAACATTTACATTTGTGTTTTATTCTTATTTTTCACATTGGTTTTACTTACTGAATAGTTTGATTTCCGATTTAATGCATTATTAATTGTGTTTCGCTTAAGGTTAGCTCTTGCTAATTTGACAACTTCATTTTGCTACAGGATTGCTTTAAGGGTACAATTTTTGCATTACTGTGTCCATAAAGGAAACACATTTGTATAAAAATTCAACAACTACATGTAGACTAAAGGAAACATGGCCTTATCAAAATGTTGAGATGAAATATTAATAAGATTATGTGCTTAGTTCTGCACAAGACTCCAGCATTGCATAGTACGCTGTTTCTATACTTCGCTATTTTGAAATTTGATGTTTCTTATAGTCGCCTTTAACCATTTCCTGTTATAACACTAAGCCCCGTCTACATCAAGTAAAATTAAACCTAAGCTTACATTGCATCATTTACATGCTTTGGCGAGTTAGGCCTTTACGCATCTCAAGTCTAGAATTGTTTTGCAGTAGAAATCGACTATACACACGTGATGAAGGAAAAAGCTTTGAATCAATCTTATCTACTACTATAAATATAGACTTCGATGAAAATCTATATTCGTGAGTTGCAATGGCTCTCTATTCAAGACCAAATAAATCTACGCCTTTCCATACTGGCCCATAAATGTTACCACGGAAAGGCACCCATTTACCTCTCACAACAGTTGACTTTTACAAACGCAACATCACGAAGACAGCAACTTCGATCGGCATCCCAACGACGCCTGATCCTTCCTCTCATTCGACATCCCGCCTTTGTAGGACAGACCTGTAGATTTGCTGCCACAAACATTTGGAATCGGCTTCCCCGAAGTGTAACTGCTGCAGATAGTACATCGAGTTTTAAACAGCTTTTAAAATTGTATTTTCTTGATAGCTGTACCCAGGCCTAGAAGCCATTCTAGCATTGTTTTTAAATAGACTCATAACTCATCATTATCATCCTGATTTTCTCGACCACTCATGTCACCTAATTATTACACAAGAATTTGGAGGATCTATATAACCCATTTGTGTATGGTGATGAAATGATGATAATAATCTCTTTTTTGTTCCACTACAAGGAATCGGTGAACACTTACAAAATGCGATGACATGTTTTGAAGGTAAAGAATAACATGCAAGGTACCACAAACTATTTACATTGAAAAAGAGTAATGAAAACAAAAATAGCGACTATTTACAATATCTAATAAAAGAGTTTGAAAATTTCCAGCGTTTTTGAGCGTGGACGATACAAGGTTTTTGGCGGAGCACGCATACTTACAGTTCTTGCCGCATTGCTAGTGCAAAACATCGAACGTAGGGGATGTTCAAAATTTGTACCTAGCAGACATAAGGTTTTCACATGATTTGTTTGCAGAGCACAACCATGAATTGCTTTCCGAATGCTGAATGCCAATAATACGGAAAACACGTTTTTCAACACGTAAAAAGTCATTTCAAAGATATTTAGGTGCATTGCAAAAACATGGAAATCCGTAAGTCATAACAGATCGTAAGAAGGCATAGTAACTTTTGAACAACCATTTAGCATCACAACAAGCGCGCTTAAGATTGGAAGTTATATAGATTCTTTTGGAAACTTTCTTCACAATCTCTCGAAAATTAACATTTCATTTGAAATCACAAGAAATGGTTACATCCAAATAGGAAATAGAGTTCACACTGTTAGTACAAACGTTATCACGATCAGCAACACTTGAAGTCACTAACGATCTTTTAGTGATGATGTCCGTTGCTGAACATTTTGATAAGTTCATAGGGAGCGCAACATACCGTGCCCAACAATTAATGTGATTCCATTCTTCTTGTAAAGAATTATCAGATGCACATCTTCAAAAATGCAATACCAAGATATCGTCTGCATATTTAATATAATAGCAATTTGAACAAGCAGGTGAAAGGCTATCTGAAGCCAAAGCGAAAAGCATGGGCCCTATAACACTGCCTTGAGGCACGCCGCCTGGCATATCAAACCACTCAGAATAGACGTCGTTAAACACAACACGCTGCTTTCTGTCCTTTAAGAAGTTACAGATCCATTTTGTTCCAACGTCTGGTATACCAAAGGTACGACATGAGTTCAAAACAACAATATGACTCAGCCTGTCGAACGCCTTTGATAGGTCCACCGGCAGAAGCCTTACTGCACCAGGCTCAGTGTCCAGCCATCTCAGTATTTTATCTTGAGCAAGAACGAGAGCACACGTGGTTCCTGATCCCGGACGTGGGATGAAAGCAAACTGGGAATTGCTCACCGAGTCTTTGATACAGGGAAGAATAAACTTCTTCACCTCGATTCGTTCAATAATCTTGGATGTCACTGACAGAAATGATGAAGGTCGAAAGTCTGCTTCATTGTGGAGCTACTGCACTTGGAAATCGGATGTATAGTGGCATTCTTGAATGCAGTTAGCACAATCACATCACGCAAACTCCAGTTGAAAAGGAAAGTAAGACAAGGGGACAGCACATCGGAGTAGTTTTTGAAGATCCATGAGGGTAGTCCATCTGGTCCGACGGTAGTTTTGGATAATTTTGATAATTCCCTATTGACATCATCCACTGATATCAAGTTTTGGGGACAAGTTGAAGCTACTGAATCATAGTCACACGTCAGAGATGCATTGAACATCGAGGCAAAGTATGTCGCAAAGTCATCCGCAGAAAAGTTCTCAAAACGGGGAGATTGTGTGCATCGCGAAATCTTTCTCACAGAGTTCCAAATTCTCTTTTGGTTGCCTGAGGCCACGGCATCTTTCAAATAAGTGGTTTTTAGGTATTGCGTATGAGTCATGACCTCCTGTTTGAGTCGATTATATTTACACCAGTTGCCTTTACAGTAAGCACGATCTCTATCGTCAATTAATAGTTTCAATGAGAATTTGCACCAGTCAGGATCCGTATCACGTAAACGAATGGTTCTTTCAGGGAAGCACTGGTTATAGAAGTCAAACAAAACACTTTGAATTAGCTATGCAACATCATCCAAGTTCACGCAGGAGGTCACTAATGCCAACCAATCCACACATGTAATTGAAGAAGCGAAATTAGCAAAGTTAGCCGCTGAAAATTTCCTTATCTTCTTTGTGGTAGTTGGACGAGGGTTGACCGTCGGATACCTCTTAATGATGTTATGATCAGACGTACTCAGTGGTGGAAGAGGAATAGGTGCATGGCTAGTTGCAAAGTCCGGAAGAGTTGGTCCAGTATGTGTCGACTTCATGTCGGGAAGTTCACCAGCGCAGTCAAAGATAGGAGGTCGTAGATGAGATCGCAGTGCTTCCTAAGATCATTAAAATCTCTAGCCAACATGATTCGAGTTTCAGATCCAAAGCACACTTTCACATAATCCACTATTGTCGTAAGAGAGACAGTAGCTTCATGATGGGCCGGTTTATTGTTCCAAAAAGGATGGTAAATGACTATCAACAATAATCGTGTCTCTTTAATATGAAGGCATAAGAACTCCGAACTGAAGGAATTGGAAGGAATGATCTCATTAACAGCAGGGATGCGGAGTCCTATCATTTTGATAGGACTCCGACTCCGACTCCGGGTGGCAAGCATATATAGCCTAATTTTTTTAAAAAAGCTGGTAACCTACATCATAGATCATTATAGGCTTACCTGAACCTATCTTTAGTGATCATTGCTTTATCCATTATCAATCATTTTCGACGAAAGTTTGTCAAATGTCGCTTTAAGTTGGATGCATACGACTCGGCTCCTCCCATCTTCTTGATGTGTGCTTCACATGGTTTTTCTCCAGTCTCCACCAGGCAGCAAAATCCCCATCCTTCTCCAAAAATATGAGTGCACCTTCGATTTTAATATGCGCTTTGGAGGAGCCATCACACACGATTAACGTGAGGGTAAGAGGTAATGCTCTCAAACAAGCTAGTATGTATTTCATTTTAGGTCTGTGATGTGACGTTTGGTTCGTATTTGTGATCGAGGCTAGGAAGGCCTGTCTTCTCTACTAAATCAGCGAGTGAAAAGACAATCCTTTTTCACTTTCACGGTTCATTCCCTCAAGAATTACAAGCTTTGCACGCACTGCTGTCCCTGTACTTTTGTTTGACGGAGAAAGTTGACATCAAGACAGTGACAGCTATGCACGAGAATAAATAATTTGTTTGTACTATATTTCGTGTCTTGTTCTAAGCAGGAGTCCGGAGTCCTATCATTTGATAGGACTCCGACTCCAGCAAAAATGATAGGACTCCGGGACTCCGACTCCGCATCCCTGAGTAGGTTAACAAAGAAATTTCCCGACAACTCGTGAAGTGATGACCAGGCCACATTCCTTGCACTAACATTTTTAACTTAAGAAAGGAGTGGCAAGTTAGTGGTCGTGGGAAGATTTCAAATGGCAGCGGATGAGACGAAGAGGGAGAGAGAACAATGCACACACAAGTAGCAATACTGCGTCGAACAGACGAAGTCAGATCAAACTATTGACACCGCTACACTTCACTACATCGCCTCTAATGCATAAAGTACTTGTCCGATCGGCATGAATTTTTGTAAATGGGTAGTAAATATGCTGACTTACGTCGATACTTATGGGTTATCTCCCCCCCCCCCAGGTTTTCCAATTTGTCTAAAATCTGCAAAAATGAATCAATCGTCACCAAACTTCAGATAGACTTTTTTGAGTATATTTTCTGCCCCCATACAAAATTTCACGCAGATCGGACAAGTACTTTATGTATTAGAGACGACAACGTGAAGCGCAGTGATGTCAACAGCAAGATCTGACGATGTCTGTTCGACGCATTATTGTTACTCGTGTGTGGATTGTTCTCTCTCCCTCTTCATCCACTACCAACTGCTATTTGAAATCTTCCCACGGTCACTACCTTGCCACACCTTTATTAAGTTGAAAATGCTATTGCAAGGGATATGGCTTGGTCATCATCAGGGCTGTCGGGAAATGACTTTGTTAACTTCAAGTGCTTTCTGCTCAGACGATGAGGTCAGAAGAAGTCAGATAAAGCTACAGTAACGCTTCACTTCAGGTTATCGCCCCTAATTCAGAAAGTACTTGTCCAATTCACACACGTGCACTTAAAGTTTTGTAACGATTGATTTATTTCTACGGATTTTACACAAATTTGAAAACCAGGGGTTGGGAGATAACCGTAAGTACCACATGGTGTCCAAAAATTGAACTTCCTTTATTTAATAATATCTGGACACAGATTCTCATTTGAATAACTGACAAGCTCAAAACGTAATCTTGATTTCTCTGGCTAAGTCATAAAATTCAGCATTCGAAGCACTCACCTTCACTTTGCATGCATCCGTTGAAAACAAGGATTCGGCTGCACTTTGCTTACGTGATTTTCCAATTCCTGCAGTTTTGTTAAGAAGTGTCCAAATTAGCCGAGTGTCCACGTTACCCGAGTTTACCAAAATAACAAATTTGTGTGATTTTACTGATATTTGAGCTGAACTAAAAGTTTGAATTATTTGACATTCGACATCATCTAATTCAATGATGTGATCTCAGAGCAATTAATAATCATCGTCTTATTAACCACCTTAATCAGATCTCTCGATTAGGATGTAGTTTATTAGTGTCTGTTGTCATTTTCCACAACTAATTTTAAAGGGAATTGACATATGGAAATTTGTTAAAAAATGATGGTTTTTTACCTTTGACTTTCACCTGAGTCTACAGATGACCTTAAAAAATGAAAGTGATGTTGTTTTTCTGAATCTCCATTCAATATAGTGATTCGATTGATGTGCTGTTTGGCACAATTGGTGCAATAGTTTTGGAGATCAGCAGGGGGCGAATTCGTCCCCCCCACCGGGTCGCGTTCGGAAAAACACCCCAGTGGGGCGAGGGTTAAAAATCAGGTAAATTTCATTCTAATTTCGCCATATGCAGGACATTCAGCAAAGAAATGATAAATTGTTTCAATTATTTGATTGTTGCAGGTTTCGCACAAGCGTTTACTATATTCTTGTTGGTCGCATAGACTTCCTTGCCATTCCGGACGAGCACACCTTCGTTGCCCCTTGCCGCGTCCGTGTTGTAGGACAGAATATGTGAGGGGAGAGAGGGAGGGAGATAAAGAGTGTCACCGCGCACAGGGCAGAGGTTAAATGGGGTGAACGTTGAATCGAGTGTGCAACTTCGTCCTCGATTGACATGGAATAGTGACGCCACGCTGGCAATCGTTGATGTCAGTGAACTTTCCTCGGTGATGAAAATAATTTGGCAATGGACGAAAATAAAATGTTGGAAGAGTGCCTTTGTGCGTATGAACTCTTAACACGCCCTTGCAAAAAAAGAACAAAAACATCCTTTTTTTCTTAACAACGCGACAAACAATCAGGACTAATATTATCTATACCAGGTGTACGCATGATATTCATCTTGTATTCTTGCAACAACAAACTCCATCTCAGAAGTCGCTGATTATCATTTTTCAATCTGTTGATGAAAACTAACGGGTTGTGATCAGTGTATACATCAACCGTGTATTTGTTTCCTTTGAGGAAATAAGCATATGTTTTAAACTTTGAATCAATGCAAGGCCTTCTTTTTCGATTGTGCTGTTATTGAATTTTTTCGAATAGTAGAATTAGGGCGTTCGTCTCCGTTGTCATCAGCTTGTGTCAGGTAGGCTCCAAGTCCAAAACCATTGGCGTCAACATACAATTGACTACATAGGAGGAAATTTTGAGTTATCTATGACAAAACGACATAACTGGTGTCAAATCTCATAAATAATGAACAGTAGACATCTATAAATCACAAAATGAACACCTACATTCGTTGGAGAGGGAATAAACGTTTCCTCATCTCCTCTTTACGCTCGGGCTGTACAACTCTGCGGATTTCCTCTCTCAAGAAAATGGCACTTACCTGGGCTATTTTGAGCGGCGAAAACCGGAGGAGGTTTAAGATCTCACAGTTGATGTTCCGGTAATTCAGTCGTTCCCACAATTTCTGTGCAACACGGTTCGCTCATTCTTGTGATGGTGTCAGTTTCTGCCAGCTCGGCATCTGGTTGATATCAGTTTCAGATTTGAATTCTACTTTTTCATAATTTTTCCCTCTTAACCCTATCTGACCTGGGCTTTTTTTAACTGTCTCAGCCTGGAGAGGGGCCAATTCGCCCCCCCAGATTTCCTAAACTAAATACTCAAATTTAATGAAATTACATGCACACTATATTTCGGGCATGATCTTTTCAGTGGTGGAGTCGGTTTTTCAAAACTTTTATTTCTCCATGCTATAAATCGCAATTCAAAATTTGAAAGTGCATATTTTACAAATTTTAGATACTTTTTATTGTCAAAAACCAATCGCTTCGGAATGTTAAAAATACTAAAACATAACGCGAAAGTGTTCTATCTGGCATGTTTCTGGCATATCAATGCTAATTTATTGCTTTTATTCATACATGTACAATAATGCTGTATGAATAGCATTTCAGATTTCAAACATTGAAACAGTAAAAAGTCTTTTTTTCATCAGATAAATTGACATAAATTTCATTCCAAATTGGCTATCTATCATTAGCTAGAATATATTATCATAAAGAAACCTAAATGAAGACAAATACGCAATTAGTACAATGATGCGTTTTTCCAAAAGTTTCATTATTCGTGTAAAAAATGAGAAAATGTTCATTATTCTACTATTTATTCATGAGTAGTATATGGAGGATATAAGACTAAAAAGCATTCAAATACTATCCCAATATCATATTATAAAAAGCATTGATGTTATCAAAATCATTAATTTGTGTCTATTATGCAACACTACATTAATTTATTCGAGAAAAAGTTTGAAATGAGAGTAGAAAGTAAATTCCAACGATTTTTAGGCGTCGTATCTAGTTTTCATTTAGCTCGTACGGCCAAAATATTTGGCCAAAATTAAATCTTTTACTCCCAAAAGATGCGCAATTAAAAGTTAGGAAATGTCACGGAAGGTAGACTTCTCACACAAAGACGTTCAGCTGTGGGATTAAAAAGTATGTAGGGCGGGGCCGAATCGGCCCCTCCCCAGGCCAGATAGGGTTGAAGGACAGCTCAGCGTGTTTTCACCAACGTCTTTACAAATAGATAACTGCAATCATATTTGTGATAAATCCATTCACTAGCGAGCTGGTGCAACTCGCATGCAGATTAGAGCTCAGCTAGAACGTCATTTCATACCTGATTACTCTTGTGATTCTCTCTTTTTTGTACTTCTCAGGAAAAGAACAGACAGGAACCTTTCATGACTCCAACATGAATAAATTAGTCACATTAGTGAAAATGAGCATTGACAACAATAAATTTACAGGAAATGCTTTATCAAACATCAAATAATAAATAAATTGCATTTGAAGATAACTCTGAATAGGATTTCCTCTGTATCCGACCAATACAATAAAGCACATCCTGATCAGTTCTCTTTTTCTTTTGGTTTCATCATGATGGCACAGAAAGTCTTTCATCATAATAATCAGTGATGTTCACAACAATGGACTACATGAATTGAAATAAAATGCAATAATTATCGTGATTTCCAGTACATATGTTTATGAATTGTTTTGACAACAAAGGCCTGTCGTACTAAATTGAAAATCAGACGAGGATAACAATAAAAGAAAGTCACTGCACTCTTGATTCCCTGACAGCCCTCACCTGACTCAGGAATTGAACCAAAATGTGCGGTGGAGACGAGAGCGCACTTTCATCAAAGGCAAGTCATCCGTACAAAAAACAACACATTTCAAAGTTTATGGTTCAACGAAACTCGTGTGTGAGCTTTCTAATGGATCATTTATTTGTTTCATCCACAGAATTAAATTGTTCAACTCTTTCAGTTTACTAGAAGTGAAGACTAATTGAAGACGATGTCACATGCTGGAACTTAGTAAAAGGACAAAAAAGAATTCCTAATACCCTATAGAGATAGGAAAAAGTCGTGCGTGACAGATACACATATTGACCTGCACACATATTTTACCGTCACTATTTTGGCGTTCGGCCATAGAGTAGGGATATATAGGTAGAGTGTCGACTCCAAAAAGTATCTGTATACAGTGAAAATTTTTATATCAAAAGATTCAGGTTTTTGCGGAGATTATGTTCCTGCGGTCCACAAAATTATTTGAGCAGTTTTAAAAAAGTCAAAACTTTGCAAATTTATATACTACCGAGATAACTTCTCTATGTAAGTAGAATGAAACAAGTTGGATATCAAAAGGAATGAATATTTGCTAATAAGCATCCTAACAAAGCTGAAATCAAGCTGATTGTCAAGGGAATTTCATGATCCGGATTATTATGGAAGTCTTCATGAAAAAGTCGCAATATTATTCGTGCTTTCTTGTCTGAAATTTCAAGTTATTAATTCAATTTTCATCGGCATGATTTTATGATTCACTAAATTCATGTTTCATTTCTTGAATCTGAATATTGATGTGGACCCATTTACATCTTTCAAAGTTAAATGAAGTAATTGTCTCTGATCATATCATTTTGCTCTGCCAGTGGCAGGTTGCCTGTTATGCGATCACGGTTAAGAAGATTCTCTTGAGGTTGAGCATGAAAGTAATAGCAACCCATCGAATTGCTAATTTACCAAACCTATTAAATCTCCAAGGTTTTCATGCGAATCTGTAAAATACCATCATTCCTTCTGCATTACAATCATGATCATTCAGTTCCGTTGTAATTTCTTCAAAACTGCAAAAATTTGCATATCTCACATTTGGTGACAACGCCACCTGTATCTCCCTCGAGTTCATTTAATAAAAGCGAAAGTGTATGCACATTGGGAACTTGATAAATGCGGAGTTACCACTCTACCTAATAGACCTACTCTATGCGTTCGGCCTACTAGAGGGAGCTGCCTTTTTGCCTAAATTAGGGTAAACTTTCCTAATTCGGACACTTTCGACTACACCCTATTTAAAGCATAACATCTCACTTGCCTAATTTGAACATCTACTTTCCAACATATGGACACTACTTGCCTAAATATGGACACTTATATTGTTGCTTATCAAGCAGTAGGACACGAACAGTACGTCCAAAAAAGTCTCGATCAACATCTGAAATTATGAATTGAGAAAGTAAAAAAGGTCATCCAACTTCGTATTAATTATATTGATGTACGTATAGCATAGGACTAGTCAAACTCTGTCAATGAAATTCAGTCTAGCTATTTCGTCAGGAAGTCAATAACGTTTCTGACACATGCCTTACAAAAAAATGTTCCGATAGTACTTTTCCACCGCATTTTGCATGCTCCCACCTCTGACACTCCATGCACTGGGGCCAGTCATCTCCGCTTGCATCATTGTCGTATGAGATCAGACATTGAGGACATGTACTTTCATCCGTTTGAACGCTTGATGTTGATGGTGTTTCATTGACATTAGCATTGAAACGATAGGTAGTGAGTAAAGCAGGGTCTCTCATTCGCTTGAAGACATCTTGAGCTGCTTTTCGACTTGACTGTATGGGAAGCTGCAGCAACTCTGTAAAGGAAATTTCTCCAGTCGATGTTTAATGCTCCATACGTGTACTTGATTCCAGTACGAGGTATGAGGAACCATCATTATCGACAACAATTTCATCTGCTCGACTGTCGGTGATGTTCATAGGATTCTCACTCATACACGATGGCTCTTCAACATGATTCACGACTGTGGATTTGTGTCGTATTCGATTTCCGAAACTACCTCTTCGATTGGATTTATCGGTACGATTGGAACATCGTTCTCCAGTACATTGGTATCATTCTGTAATACAAATTCGGAATAAACATTTTCGAAACATATCACATCAGCAGACGATCCCAACAATTCCTTTGAAAGGATGAAGGCTTGCTTAGGAATGGCATCGTATGAGAGTGGGCACAAACCACTCTTTCGAAATCCAGAGATGGCATTTTCAGGCTTACATGCTTTATTCCAAGCAGCAGTGAAGGCTTCTCCAAAATTTGCCCTTGAAATCACCGACCCAGGATTGCTATCCATGTAAATACGACATCTTTCTCTCCAAGATCTTTTGAAGGGTCCGTAGACACTTACGTCCAAGGTTTGAAGATCATTTGAGGTGTGAGACGAAAGCCCCAAAATGTCCACATTGTTCCTGTTTGCTTCTTCAAATAAGGCAAAATTTTCATGGCTTGTGTGACCGTCCATGATTAGAGCTACTCTCTCATTATCAGAGCGATGTGGAAGATGTTTAACGAAATGCCGAAACCATGCGAGGAACAATTCTTGTCGATCCATCCAGATTTGTAAACTTCAATCAATGATCTTGGAGGTAGTGATTCAATCGTGGGTTTCCTAGTCCCTTTGAAAATAATCATTGGTGGTATATAGTTTCCCTCTGCATTGCAGCAATCAACAATTGTCGTGTTTGAGCCTCGCTCAGCAGATGAAAGTATTTGAACATTCTTTGCTCCTCTCTGAGCTAAAACCTTGTCACAATTTGAATGCCGGTTTCGTCGACATTGAAGATTTAGATTGTTAAGTAATCCTTTCTCAGACAAAGTAGCCTCAAGACATTCATAATATGCTGATTCGATCTTCTTCCATTCCCAAGGCTCGGTTTCGCGACAAATTCTCTGGTTGCCTCAATGTCACATTTGAATTTCGTTTCCTGAAGACCACCATTTCCAGCCTGCTCGTTTTTCAGTCCGATTAATGCGATGTGGAATACGATTTATTTCACAGTATTCAAAGACGAGTTTCCTAGCCGAATCAACCGTCATTGGGAAGCCTCTTTTCTGACGATCAAAAATAAGTTCACAAAGACATTTTTCTTGTTCACAAGTAAGTGTTACTGGACGGCCTATTGATGATCTTGAATTATTATTCTCTTCGCAAAGCCATGCTCTTCGCAACGTTGTTCGAGGCACGGAGTGTGCTTTGGCAATTCTTTGTATGCGGACCTTCCGTAGACCTGAAATGAAAGACCTTATCTAAGAGGTAATATAGAACATGTTCTTTGAGCACGTCTCTATTAAGAACACACTGTACGTTTAGAAAAGCAATTCCAATCAAGCCATGGCAATGAGCGGAGCGAATGATATGATTTATATATTAACAGTAGCTACCTATTGTTCTACAATGTAGCTTAGTACTTCGATCGTTGCACAAAGCATCTTCAAAGCTGATGACACAGTAAGAAATTATTAATTTAAAATATACTTATTAGGCTATACGTTGCTTCAGCAAGCTAAAAAATGCTCAGACTTAGGTCTATTGAGAATAATTTCATGTGACATAGGATGTGACAATATGTGACAAAATTTTGATGTTATTGTATAATATCTACGTCTAGGTCGTCGTTTATTTAAGGAAACTAGATATAAACTGTGTAGCCTCAACCAATCAATAGTTGAGAATTTGTAATAGGCCTACGAGATTTGAAATACGCCCTAATGTCATTTCCTTTGGAAGAAGCTCACTATTTCATGTAAATTAAAGCATTTAAACAAAATAGCTCGTATATAGTATGCACTGTTCATTATACACTAGTATACTATAGCACGAGGACTAAATGCATCATATTTATCTGGTAACATTTCGGATGGTAGACCCATCGGCCACAGCCTCCATAAAAGCTATGGTTGAATTAATGTGGTTGACATCCCGGTCTAGATAATTTTATGACTTACTTATCGCTACTTCTTTGCTTGAACACTGACTCTGTGCGAACTGTTCGTTGGCATCTTCTGGTGCCTCTTGCATATTCTCTTGACTCCGTTCCTTTCTCTTCGGCTTCATGTCAGTACAGCTATCGAGGAATAGTGTAAAGAGACAGAGAGAGCCAGTAGCCTCCTTATTATGGGATGTGAATAGACAAATCAGTTCGACGTCATCGTTGTTATATCGACGGCAGGCATCATCAGCTCAATTCTCTTGTTCTATTGTTTCTTGTTGGCACAGCACATCGAGGAGAATCTCGTATCCCCATTCAAGGCTCTATCACTTCATATGACTCGAATTTATCAGAAAAAAACTACATCAAAAAAATTTTTTATAAAACTG
Source organism: Prostheceraeus crozeri (assembly GCA_907163375.1). Lineage (NCBI taxonomy): Eukaryota > Metazoa > Platyhelminthes > Polycladida > Euryleptidae > Prostheceraeus > Prostheceraeus crozeri. Next base: position 92,299 of record CAJQUW010003330.1, on the reverse strand, counting down.
TCCATAATTAGACAAGTGGGGTCGTCATTCATTGAAAAAGTGTCCAAATAAGGCAAGCGGAGTTAAAGATGACAAAAAATACACAAAGTCTTCTAGAAGAAAAAGTACGCTACCTAGAAACATGCGACAAATTGCAAAAGAAACTTCAGAAATTTTTCTGTCAATTCATATAAAATACTCATAGAAAAGACTTAAGTTTGACTTCGTAATTGTACTCTGAACTTAAGGAATTTTTCGCCAATCCTTAGCTCTCACACACAAAGGAACGACTTTTTGGATGAAAATTGGTTCATACAGGGATGATATTAATCACTTAGAAAATTTCTTTTAGAGGTTTATATACTAGAATGGCATAGAATACAGGTTGCGTCTTCGAAAATTTCAATTCCGCTGATCTTGACTTAGTAATATTCGTATTTTACTTAGAAGTGTCCGAATTAGGAAAGTTTACCTACATCCTGATTCTATCTGTAGAACTGCAAATCTCTTCTTCAGGGTGCATTGATTTCCATGTCCCTCTGGTTGCGGGTGCAACTTGAGTCTGTCGGCTCTCAATCGGCAACATATCATTCGTCGTAAGAAGTTAGTCAATCAGAATCCTTCTTTACAATTATCATACCTCCAGCAAATAAGTTGCTTATTTTTGACACTTGAAGCATCCACTTCATACCCAATGTCTCCTCTCTGTGTTTTCTTGTTATTCTATTTTGCAAGATATTCTGCATCCACTTCATGTCCAGATTCATTTCATTCTCCAAAAGAAGGTGTCTGTTTTGCAGTTAGCCCATCTTATTACTCTTATTGCGACTCTCAAAAGTTTTGCAGTCAAATAAGTGGACAACTGATTGAAAGACGGCTTGTTGAGGAAGCAATTTCTGTCGGTTCATATCGGAACCATTGGATAGGTCTGACAGACATGTTGAATGAAAGACAGATCAATAACGATGGTTGGCAATGGTCTGACGGTGGAGTAGATGGCTTCGATATATCCTGGTGGGACTCCGGTCAACCGAATGATCATCCTGCCCCACAGGATTGTGTAGTTTTGAAATCAGGAGGAAAAATAGCAGATAAACAGTGTACAGACTCATCAGAATACAAAGCCATTTGTCAGCCGAAACCGAAAACGAAACCGTTCAATGATTTCACATCTATCTCTGTCGGTGATTCAAACGGCGATACTTCGAGTTCATGTATGAGAAATCTATCGGCAACGGATGGTTATCGACATCTATCTGCCATTGAGCCATTGGATTGCTTTGCAAATTGCTTTCATGAATCCAACGGCAATTGTAAAAACATATATTACAATTTTAATATAAAATCCTGCATTTTAGTCCTCTACAATTTTGCTAAGGTGAAATTTTTCGACCCTTCGAATTGGATGAGATTCACTGGTGTCAATTGACTTGAGTTAGCCTTTGGCAAGAGGCAGATATTGCGCCTTTCATCCTATTTATCATCAGGAGAATGTCTGCAATTGAACCTATAAGTTCACGAGAATAATCATTGTACTTGGATCTTCGAATTTCATTGAATAACATCAATTATCATTGGAAACCGTGATAAGGCCCTCAGAAGTGCGTTACAGTTGTTCGGCATGTAGTTTGGAACATTTTCATCAATTTCAACCACAAATTCTCAATTGATTGTTTCAAGCTTACTAACTACAGATGACTGTGCACTCCCTCCTGGCATTTGGATACATAATATTAGGCCTATGATATAGAATTATCTTGTTTTTCAATAAATGTTGAAAATCATTATTTCATAGAAGTTATATGAGTACATATTTTCAGTTTTAAACGTGAAAATGAAATATGTAAAGCTTCTGAGTAAGATAATAGATTAATTAGCGATTTTCAATATATTTAAGTTTATTTTTATATCGATATCGTTGCTTCAACCCTCCACTCTCGAACAGTTGACATTGAAATCGACATAATTCAACTGCGTCTAATATTTTAACAGTCATTTTGAAATTATGCAAGACACTTTTTAATCTCACACCTGATTTAAAGGGTTAAACAACATAGCCAGATCTTTGATTTTTATTCATCAACTATCGGCCGAACATGCCGCGCCAGGGAATAGATTAAAAATTGGAACAGCTTTGGCATTTTCTATTGACATTTAACAATAATGGTTAATAAGCGTAATATGCAGGCATTGGATGGGAGTGAACATTTAACAACAATGAAATTAAATAAACGATAGATCAAATTGCCATGCAAAAGATTGCGGCTGGTAAGATTCGAACTACGACCAAGGTTAACCAAACCTGCGCTCTAACCAACTGAGCTACGAGCCACTTACGCGACTGTGTCAATTGGCAGAATTAAACCCTCACCACCACACATCAGTTGTCAAGGCAATAATAATCAATGAATAAATAACACGTCACAATTGTGACCGCCGACATTAAGGCAAGTAGCGGGGATCGATTGTCCACCAAAGCATCTTAAACCATGTCGTGAATGCAATTAACAACAATGAGATTAAATAAACGATAGATCAGATTGCCATACAAAAGATGTGCGGCTGGTAGGATTCGAACCTACGATACGACCAAGGTTAACTAGACCTGTGCTCTAACCAACTGAGCTACGAGCATCGCTTTTCCAATTATTTTTCCATCAGTGATGTTTGGCAGCATTCTCCTTCACACTTGGACATTCTTGCTGTCCTTGATGGGATCATGATTTGCCTCTGTAATGTTCGTATAAATGGATGTCATCTTCTGCATGTCTATGGCAACTACTGACGGTGTGTCTGATGACCGTCGGCTATACAAGTATAGAGTTAAGTAAATTGGATTGAATATCTAGGCAACGGAACATTCAATCTGTTTCGGTGTAATACCTCGGATAGATATTAATTAGCCTTATCATTAATACTTGCAACTACATGGAAGCTTAAAACGTCTTTTTTCCTATGGCGGTTGAAAGATTAGCTCTTTAAAGTTCTCTGTATTCACAGACGTTTCATCGAACAGTAAATTTATTTTCCTTGTGATGAACTAGATATCTTAAGCAACCTTGATTCGCTATTGGAAACTTGTTAGAGTATTAGTTACATGTGTACAAGATATCTATTGTGTCTCTCAACAGGTGCGTGATCTGTGATGTCTTCACTCCCACGCGCGTGTTATTGTGTATTACTTGATCATTCGAAGCCACAGAATTAGACAGGTCGTCTCTTCTTCTGTTTGACTTTTGCACAATGATATGAATTCTTCAATCTGAAGGAATCGTTGCGATCGGAGTATTTTGAAGGAATTCGCAGCATTCCGCAAGCGGCGCACGACTATCGTCCGGCAGCACGAGCGAGTTTCTGCAGGGAACGAGGCCGACAATGAGACTTTCGCCGAATGATGCACACCTCATAGTCCGACAGCCAGCACGAGTTTCTGCAGGGAACGAGGCCGAGAGTGAGACTTTCGCAGAATGATGCACACCTCATAGTCCAGCAGCACGAGCGAGTTTCTGCAGGGAACGAGGCCGAAAATGAGACTTTCGCCGAATGATGTACACCTCATAGTCCGACAGCCAGCACGAGTTTGGGCAGGGAACGAGGCCGACAATGAGACTTTCACAGAATGATGCACACCTCATAGTCCGGCAGCACGAGCGAGTTTCTGCAGGGAACGAGGCCGAAAATGAGACTTTCACAGAATGATGCACACCTCATAGTCCGGCAGCACGAGCGAGTTTCTGCAGGGAACGAGGCCGAAAATGAGACTTTCGCCGAATGATGCACACCTCATAGTTCGACAGCCAGCACGAGTTTCTGCAGGGAACGAGGCCAAAAATGAGACTTTCGCCGAATGATGTACACCCTATGCCTACTACGAATCTGCACGTCTGCCGAGTTCTAGTGAGTTCTTCTTCTTGTCAGACAGAATCAAAGAAAAACACATGTAAATCCAATGGGACGCACATTGCAGTTTTTGGCTGAAATAAATATTTCTATATTTTCTCTAATTAAACGAAAAGTACTAAGCCCAGAGTCATATAGTTTTTGGCATGGAGTGTCTTCAGGTCATTTCCTACGATATGCATCTGCCATTATCATGCTTCTGATCGACCATGTATGTGAGAATGTGGTTGAATGTGGACAAAGTTGCTCAAAATGTTTGTGTTTGCCGACAAATTAAGAGGCTCGCAAATTCTGAATATGTTTAGCTATATAGACAGGGGTGCATGAAGATAAAAGGAACTTGCGTGAAGACATGCCATGTCAAAAAGTATGTTTCGTTTAATTAGAGAAAATATAGGAATATTCATTTCAGCCAAAAACTGCAATCTGCGCCCCATTGGATTTACGTGTTTTTCTTTGATCCGGTCTGACAAGAAGAGGAACTTACTAGAACTCGACAGACGCTCAGATTCGTAGTAGGCATAGGTTGTACATCATTCTGTGAAAGTCTCACTTTCGGCCTCGTTACCTGCTGAAGCTCGCTCCTGCCGGACTACTATTTTTCCTATCTCTGCAAGGTATTAAGAGTTTCCTTTTGCCACTTTATAAGTTCTTGCTGAATCAGTTCGCACTTGTAGCAAAGTGATACGGTTAAACAATCTAATTCTGTGTTCGAAACATTGATGGCGCCAGGCATAGTTGCAAGACCGCTGTTTTCTCTGTACGCTATGACATTATGCAAAACCTGACAAGAGTTGATCACATAAAGAGGGACAATGTTCAACTGACCTCTCTTCCGATACTTGAGTCGTCAATCATTTAACAGCAGCAAAAAGCATGTATTTATCTGTTCATACTTGTCTCAACCTTTGATCTGTGTGGAACTTATCTCACGAATGACTGCATGAGAACAAGTGCTTACTGAAGCTGAATCAGGAGCGTCATTCTCAAACATGTTGCTGCGTCATGATGAAATCATTAAAGAAACCGAAAGGACTGGAAGATATCAGCTATTTCAAATCTTTTTCTTCCTTTGGTCATTTGTAATGGCGACTGGAAACACTTTATCATTCATTTTCACATCGATTTCTCCGGACATCATTTGTCCATCAGAGAATTTGAATGGTTCAACCATCAACGGAACAGCAAAATGTGACCTAGTGATGACAACCGGAAGCCTCTGCCCCAACTGGACTTTCAGTAAAGCCGTGATGGACGAGACAGTTGTGACGTCTTACGGTGCAATATGTGACAAGAAGTATCTGGTGGACTTGTCTGTGACACTTTACATGTGCGGCTTCTTGGTTGGTGCTATTGTCTATGGATATATTTCTGACCGCTTCGGACGGATGAAGGCATACATTGCAAGTCTAATTCATACAATCTTGGCCGGATATATCAGCATCTTCATACATCACATTACAGTATATATCATTGCACGTTTCCTTGTTGGATTTGGTTCCTGCGGTGTAATTTTGGTCACTTATACGTATCTTCCAGAGCACATGACTGATAAACTAAGAGGATACATAGTAATGCTGCTCAGCTGTGGCTGGTCAATCCCTCTTTTATTTCTGAGCTTCCTTGCTTATTTCACACGTAGTGCAACACAGATGAATATCATCATGACAACATTGTTCGTTATTCCGTTAATCAGTTGTTTGATGCTTCAAGAATCTCCGAGATGGTTATTGGCAGAGGGCCATCTTAAACGCTTGAAGTATGTATTGGAAAAGATTTCTAGATGGAATGGAAGAGAGCTAACGCTCGAGGATGAACTGGTTGAGGTACATGACAGATTAAATCCCAGCGAGTTTCCTTCTCAAGATGATAATGAAGTAGAGCCTGTGGAGATTGTAAACATAAAATCATTTTTAATACATCCCGGAATGCGACGTATTTCAATAGTCATTTGGTATAACAGCATTGTCATATCTCTTGCGTATTATGGTATGTCCTCATCATTTTCTGGCATTGGTGGATGGAATATTTATCTAAATCTTACAGTAAGTGTTGCACTGGAGATTTTCGGCCTGATCGTTGCATTCACGGCCTCTCGAAGGATTGGCAGAGTTCCTGTGACAATAATTACTAATGGGATTTTTTCAGTTCTCCTTTTAATCGCAGCGGTCCTTTCCAACTATGAAAGTTTCTCATTTACTTTATCTATCATACAATTAACTGCACGATCAGTTAGCGCGGTCTGCTTCAGTCTATTATCTTATTACATGGTCGAAGTCTATCCGACAACTCATAGAGCCTTTGGAATCGGAATTGCAGCATCCATACAGCGGATCAGTGCAATGATCTCTCCATTTGTTCACTATCTGTCGAATGTGTGGGTACCGTTGCCTTTTGTTTTGTATGGAATTCTTGTTTTGGTCAATATTGTGTTGTATCTGTTCATGCCAGAGACACGCAATCAGTACACCGATACCATTCCAGAGGCAGAAGACATGATCAAACGCTGTGTAGTGATCAACACATGTTTGAAGCGAAGTAGCGACAGCAAAGAACATTTGAGAAAGAAACGTGGTGTAGAGTGCTGATTGACATTGTAAGATTTCCAGCTGTTTTCCAACTATCTGGCAGTTTTTGAAAGAAATGGTGAATTGAAATCGACGTGTTCAGCACATTCCATCAAGTATCTGAAGTTTGTAGATGAATCTGCTTCACGCTTGAGGACATGAAGGTGCTCAACAAAAGAAGCACTTCAGTCCCATAGTTTTGATGTCAAACTTTTGATTATATTTTTGAATATAATTAATTTTGGTTAGTATGCATTGACTATCATCAGAGAAAATGATCATAAATTCAGAATTCACATTGTCTGGTACAATAGCTTTCATAAATTATAGAAACATCTAATGTATAACAATTATATAAAAAAGAAATATAATGGAATGTGACAGGACAGCATTGGGCTACATTTTGCCAATATAACAATCATACTTAGATTTTGAAATCATCAATCAGTCGTAGGCCGAGGCTGCAAGCATCATTGTAATATGATGTCTGTGTGTTAATACATACTCTCAATGTGTCATGGAATCCTGACCGCAACGATTTTACCATATAATCATAGTACAATGCCTCTGTGAGCATGTTTGAATTCGGACAGCGAATTGTACTGAAAATGAACATAGCAATTGAGTCCGTATTTGCACACGAGATTGCTATGTGAATTTTGAGTACAAAAACGCATTTCTATTAGTCTATAACTATTGTTGCGGAAGTCTATGACAAAGTTGAAAGCTGCACGGCGCAATATTGTATCGGGTACTTTTGGATACCATAGAAATCATTAACACAACAATGTCGCTTCACCATAGCAATGACTATGAGGTCGTTTTTACTGGGCTTACACGTTACCGTAAAGCGGGGGGTAAGTCGGACCTCCCGAGGTAATTCGGACCAAAGTTCATTTGTCAATCTAAATTGCTTATTCTTACTCTATCATTAAGAGTTAAGTTAATCAAATGAATTGCGATTTTTTTCACTTGAGGAGTCATCACGTCATCACTAAGCATAGATATCTAACCTGTCTGCATCAACTCATTGATACAATTCAGTAGTGTATATGAGTCATCAATGACATCGATGTCAGGGGCGACGTTCATAACATCACTTTCATTACTTCTGCTCACGGATGCGGATTTGGAGTCGGAGTCCTATCACAAAATGTTAGGACTCCGCATCCCTGCTTCTGCTGGATGTTTCAAGATAAGACGTTCACCTTGCCACGAAACTATCGTCGTAGAACTCCAACCAAAGACTCTGATCATATATTTGACGCTTTGAAATCTGTTGAGGACGGAAAGTCTATTAGAGCAGCTGCGCGAAAATTTGGTGGCCTCAAACTACACAGTGAGTTAATGACCATCATTTCAATAGATGATTCGTCTTCATCGTCATCAGAATCATTGGAATCCAACTCGTGCGCAGGGTGTAATATTGAGTTTGTCAATTCCGTCGGTCATTGGATACGGTGCATTTCGTACATGTTGTGGTAGGGCCTAATCTAGAATATGTAATTCGGGAAATTTGATTTCATTCATTCTTCTCTTGTAATGGCTTCCAATAACGTTTCTAGACACGTCAGTATTCTTAAATATCTATTATTGTTGTACTAATGCTCATGTAAGCGTATTCAATAATTGAAAGCATTATGATTCGAATTTAAAAAATGTAGACCGAATTACCCCGTGTTTCTTGTAAAAAGTACATTGAGGATAGTTAAGGATTTTTTGAAAAGTATAGTGAGTTGCTGACTTATACGGGAAGAGGGAATTTCGAAAGATTCACGTGCGGTTCATAAAAAGTCTTAGGTATCAGGGGATAATAGTTTGGTAGCAATCATAAAAAAACATCAAAAAACGGTCCGATTTCTAAGGCATTGTATTCCATTGAAAAAATTTGGACAGCGAAGATATCAGTGTTCTCCGTTTTTTAGAGAATTCAATTGAAAAAGAGCCGGGCAGCAATGATATTATATTGTTGAATATGTTTATATCTAGTCAATACAATATATCAATCATGCCTAGATTTTGTGAGCATCACTGAGTTGTTCGTGGATGTTCATGGATAAGTATGAGGAAAAGCTCGTTTTTCCTTCTATTAAAAAGTTTTGTAGAAATTCAAGGGAGTACGTTTCTCGATGAGTGCATCTTATAATGATATTCATAGAGAAAAGAAGAATGGAGACATCAGATGATAGGTAGGCGACATGAAGAAGGTCTTTCGAACAGAGAGCTTGAAGAATTTCATGACATTTGCTTAATGATCAGCTGAATTTCCGCTTAATTAAGATACCGGTACCTCTTTGCACTACTTATATAGAGGTTGCAAATCGCTGGTATGGAAATAAGCATAAAAATGATTTTCAAATATTTAGCTTCTTAAAAAGTGATCAAAAGTTTTTCAGACCTCATGAACGTAATCTCCGCAAAAACTGAATTTTTTGATGACAATGTTTTCACTGTATCAAAGGGTTGCTCAAACCAGCCACTCTTGAACATTTGCTTAAATTTCAACGTAAATCAGATGTTAAAAATGTCTATTGAAATTGAAGCTGGGACATTCCCATAACGACGTCTAAATGTTTCATAATTTTAATAAACTTATATTTAATAAGACTTAAGGTTTGCCCTTAAGAGGACAGGTGGTGCGTTCCCACCGGCAGACATTAAACGTTCAAGGCGCGTCAAACTTTTGACTATCCTAGGACTACATTTTAGAGCCAAACTTGACGAGATCGGTGTGGAGGACCTTCCCACTAGTCCATTTTTCAATCAGCGCTTCTAAAGCGGGGCTGGACCTTACCCCTAATGGTCCTTTGACTTGTGATCCTCGACAAATGTATGAATGCATGAAGGTCTTTAAGCACAAAGACTATTGAAAGAAAGTCAAGTTGTTTATTATAAAATCGTAAAATGTTGATCAATATATTTCGACAATAATACCATAGCCATTATCAAGAAAAGAATTCATGGTAAATACAAAAGATTTAAAATTTGATGTAGAGAACCATAGAATTAACACTGTAAATACTTGTAAACATGAATGATATCTATTATGCGTAGAATGAAAAGATATCTGGCAGCAGAAATGTGCTGCTAACCCATCTCTCCCCAACCTCCCAACCAAAAATTCATTATGAAAAATTACATGTACAAAAATTCTTTTAGCCCTTCACATTCTGCTCGACTATTAATCGAGGGCTTAAGCTTCCGTATAAAGATGAATTCCTTGAGTCTTAAATTTGGTTCATCGTCTGCTGTTGTTAATATCTTGATGTTAAATTTTTTATTTTTGCATGTTATTTTGTGGTTAAAAATAGATGAGCGAAAAGTATTAAAATGCTCTCTGATGCGGATATGAAGGGGGCGAATCGTACTGCCGATATAGATTTGATGACATTTATCACATTTCACTTCATATACAATACTTCTTCTGAAGCATAATTTCAGAACCTTAACAGCATAATTTTTGAGTTTACATGTATTATTTTCTCTTCGTTTCAGTAGTATATTTCCCAGTGATTTTGTTTTTCGGGTGAGTCTTACATTGATTCCTTCGCGTCTGAATATGTGTTTGATTTTTTTGTTTAATTCATCATTTATGTAATCCATTTTCAAATACATTACTTCATTATTTGTCATCGTGTTACGCCGACGTTTCTTCTTGCTTTTTGAATGTCGGATAATTGTACACGTATCAGGATAGCCATTTACCTTCAGTGTTTCGCTGAATCTGTGTTTATGTTCACGAAAGTCAATATCAAAAGTGCATCTTAGCTTGATTCTTTCTCTTTCATTCTGGATATAATCGATTTTGGATGATAGTGGTATGCTAGAGTCATAATGTACAAATAAGTCTTTTTTCGCTTCTTTTTTGAAAAAATCGAATTTATGTTCATTTCCATGATTCATTGTGACAGTGAAGTCCAGTAAGCTGAGTGTTTTCTCGTCATTTGGGAATTCAATTTCGAATATTATTGCGGGATGTTGGCTGTTCATGATATTTAATACTTCACTTGCTTCCTCTCGATTTTTTACGACAAGGAAGCAATCGTCAACATATCGTTATAAGCATAGCCCTCAGCCATTTTCACTCCGTGACTTTGTGAACTGATTCATTTGAAACTTGAACAAATTTTATTCTGCTCTTCAACTGTAGGCAGATTACAAACCAATTGTATATAAAAAGTGGCCTCTCGAATCTCCAAACATGAGGAAGCGGGTCAAATTGAGAGGGTTGCGTTCAAATAATGTGGCATTGTTCTGAATGCGTAGCACTTTGAATTCGTGTAGTCCGGGAGCTACTGACACGTTCTTCCTAATTTCGCGCACAAGGGGCTCAATAGCATGAATTTGCAGATCTTGAAACGCTGAATACCTAAAATCAAATTCTTAAGTGTCACAGTCAGTCGCTTTCGATTATAAGTAAGGTTAAAGGATTCCCATTGGAATCCAATGGCAAAATTCAAGAGATATCTATGGATTGTGAGACACTTCGCACTTTTTGTGCATTTGTGCATTTTCTTTTTCAGAAAAAACTATTCATCAGAATGCCATGAAATTTGAAACATGATTGAGTTCAGAACATCAACTTCAACATAAAAGTAACTCCGCATTTATTAAATCCCCAATGTGTATACACTTTCGATTTTATTAAATGAACTCAAGTGAGATACACACGGAATTGTTTCCAAATGTGAGATATGCAAATTTTTGCAGTTTTGAAGAAATTACAATGGAATTGACTGATCATGATGCAATAAAGCAGAAGGAAATGATATCATTTTACAGATCGTCCGTGTCATGACAACCTTGGAGAGGTAATATTTGTTAAATTGGTAGCTCGATGGCTGCTATTGCTTTCATGCTCAACCTCAAGAGAATCATCTTAAGCGTGATCATTTCACAGGCAACCTGCCACTGGTAGAGAAAAATCACATAATCAAAAAAACAGTGATTTCATTTAAATTTGAAAGATGTAAATGGGTCCACTTCACTATTCAGATTCAAGAAATAAAGCAAGAATTTGTGAATCATAAAACCATGCCGGTGAAAATTGAATTAAAAACTTGAAATTTCAGCAAAGAAAGCACGAATAATATCGCGGCTTTTTCATGAAGACTTTCATTGTAATACAATTCATGAAATTCCCTTGATAATCAGCTTGATTTCCGCTTAGTTAGGATGCTTATTAGCAAATATTCATTCTTTTTGATATCCAACTTGTTTCATGCTACTTACATAGAGAAATCATCTCGGTATTATATAAATTGGCAATTTTGACTTTTTTCAAAAGTGCTCAAATATTTTTTTTGGACCACGGGAGCGTAATCTCCGCAAGAAACTGAATCTTTTCATATAAAAATTTTCACTGTATACAGATACTTTTTTGAGTCGACACTTCCTATATATTCCTACACTATGGTAAGGACTAAGAGGAATCAAATAACATGAGGTACTCATAAAGATCCTTAAAGGGCAGGGCATTGAAAGTCATTCCATTACAATGACATGTATCAAGTTCCATATCTCAAATTCGACAACATAGAATTGTCATTTTACCAAGGAGACGTTTTGCAGCCAACAATGTTTTGAAATGATAAGAAGAAATATTGTTGGAAACAGTATCCATCATAACTCGTCAATTAGAAACATAATTAACACGAAATTTTTTCTCCATTTTTCTGTCACATTCTTCAAATTGCGAGGAATGAAAAACAAAACTCTCACCGGAAGTTGCAAGCTCTGCCTGATTGCAAAGTGCAAGAATGTGAAATAATTATCATTGTCGTATTGATGATTGATAATGTGGATTTTAAGCTTTTAAACACGAAACAGCGTTGATGAGGAAACTTTGATTAACCGCAACATCTCGTTATCTCCAATTCTTTAATTCATGTCTTACTAACGATTAATACTGGGAGCGAGAGATGTCTGCGCTAAGCAGGGCTCAATTTGGTCAATGGACTTTTCCAATATGGAAAGGTCAGAATCTTCAATATCCATCTGCCTTCAATCATGTTTCCGCTGGATGTGTTCAGTGAGCGCGCTGTCATTGTCATTGTGTAAAGGCGGTTTTGCACGGCTCGGGATAAAAAGCTTTTACACGATCCAGCAAGATCAGGTTAACTATACACTGCTTTTCGGACACATGGGAATTCCCGTGCGGGACGTAGGACTGATGATTGACGTGTATGAATGATAGCGGTCTCACGAGACACGCCAAGAGCCAATCAAAAACGAGAATCATCTCATGTTGGATCAGTGGCGGCTCGTCCATTTGGGCAGGTGGGGCACTGCCCCACCTATTGAAATGTTGTCTAACTTAAATAACCAGCAACATCAGTAGTAGACTCCATTTCTTGATCATAAATTTCAACTATACTTCATGTACATCTATTCCATTTGCGCGACAGTGGCGCTAGCAGAATCCATCAATCGTTTTCAAGACTGATGGGCGCGCCCAAGCATCGAGATTGAGATGACGTGAGAGTGGTTCATTTCACGATCTGAGCGAATAGACAGAATTAACACGCGATGAATGCGTCACAGAATGGGCACTCGAGAGGGAGCCCTAACGCTTCTGATTGGTTAACCGTCAATGCAAAGACAATGCATTGTGATTCCCTTTTTAATGAGTGAGGTGATGTGAGGTTAGCACCAGCGATCAGTCCATGAATAGACAAAATGTTGCTTCAACCGAGTAACTAAATGTCACGAGCCGCCACTGTGTTGGATGAGAATATTCAACTTGATGAACTTCCCGTCCAACAAGCGCCAACTATGCTGGCCGTGCAAAACCGCTGTAACATACTGCGTCTGTGTTGCATGTGCCGGAATATAAATCGTCTATTGGTCTGACCAACAAAAAATTTAGTGCACAGCGAGCAAGAAAATTTAGAAATAAAAAGCAATCGAAATAAGCGGACAGTCAACGATAAAAAGTATTAGCACTTAAAATTGAATTTTATTAACGATGGAACAGATAGAAAAATACGAAAACTTATTGAAAAATACAAATTACCTATAAAACTAGTGAGTAACCTTAACCACCTATAGCGATCTAAAATATAGAATAATAATAAGAAACACAATAATTGCAGAATCTGTGACCGATTGCCCTAAATTTAACTGCACAACCCGTCATCATATTCATAAATTTTCTTGCTCGCTGTGCAATGAATTTTATATTGGTCAAACCAAGGATTTATACACCGGTACATGGAACACAAACGGGTATACACAATGGTTATTTTAATAGCGTGCTCGCTGAACACATTCAACGGATGCATAATAGAAGTCATAATGGACATTGAAGATTTTGACCATATATGTTAGACAAGTGCACTTTGAGCCCCACTCAGCGGAGGATAGGCACAGTAAGCAATCGTGAGTTAAAAATTGCAAACTTCTGATTCCATATTTCCTTGATATTTATTTAAAAGCAGGTATCGTACGGATCATTTTGTCGTTAATGCCTCAGATGACAGGCGAACACTCAAACGTCAGGAGCGTCTGTTTATCAAAAACCTGGTGTAAATTAAGGAGTGAACATTCGCGTACTGGCTTGCGTTTTCCAACTATGTACAACCATGGGATTTCAATTTTTCGAAGCTTTTGATTACCGACACGTAGAATGCAGTTATGGCAGCAGTTCTCTGCTTTTAAAGGAGTCATAGTTCATTCCTTTATGTTTGGTAGCTTTGTATGTGCGGAATTTAGCTATGGTACAATGTGGAAAAAGGAAGGCAACTATGTATCCCGTAATATAAGACTATTTTATTGATATGACATCAGAAATGCTGCCCTATGACGATATCAATGGCAATATTTGGGTTTATACTTCCTCCGTATTGAGGACGGAGATAGCTCCAAAAAACACAGACACATCCCTTTTACGGAAACCTCAATTCTGCGTAAATTCTTGTGGGATACAGAGACTCTAAAATACGGATACTATAATTAAGAACATGGTCCTGAATGAAATAAGTGGTCAAACTGAAGCTTTTTATGTCATTCATATTTCTGAGTGTCTACTCCGTTTTATAAAACGCCTTTTTCGAATGACATGCAGACGCGAGATTGTGAGTTATGTTGTAGGATGTTGATTTGACATGCGACCTCACAATGGCCTTGTTTTTGCCTGAGAGGTTGTTTGATGATGGGTTTGTGACCACAGACATGTAGAATATTACAAGCTTCGAATACTAATTTTATGTTTAAAATGCATAGAGTTAAAAGTTTAAACCCTTTTATCCATTTGATGCTAAAGTTTTATTGTTCGAATGAGGGTGTCACAAAAAATGACAGCTGTCGTAAACAATTAGGAACAAATACAAGGGTTAATCCGGAATGATCACTTGGCCGATTGAGGGTCATACGTGCTTTAAGAATTAGTAGAGCTTTATCTGGTCCATCAAAATATTCTTGCTTTGACCTCACCTGTCAAACGCGAAGTGTTCTTTTAGGTTGATCATGTTCCTGATTACTCTGAAGTTTGCGTCATCGTTTATGATGGTCAACCAATGCATTTACCGTGTAATTAATTTATAATAGTCGCATAATAGTCGATTGAAGGAACCTATAATCATTCTAGGATTTCCACAATCACTTTTGGTGAAAGGCCTCTTTCTATTTCTGAATTCTAAGACAATGGTCACACGCTGTGCAAATTCGGACGTGACGCTTGAAAGGTCATTCGATAAACGAGCACATGTCTGGCAAGCCGACCCCAACAGCATTATGCACGTGCATAATCCGTCAAGTGAGAATTTCAACATCGTCAAAATTTCCTAAAATTCTAGAAACGATATTGATCAAAAGCAACTTCGACACATTTGCTAAGGAGAGGAGTGACTCTCACCCAATCAGACTTTATTTGTCAATTTCATTGTAATTTTCATTTTGTATATAAGCCATTTCGTCTGTTCTGTACGTGATGATAGTGTGACGCTGATGATGGTATGACCTCACATACTGAAACATGTCCGGAATGAGCGATCACTGCTGATAACGATCGTTTTGAAGAATAGATAAAACGGAATGAAAGCAAATGTAAATCGATATGGAAAAATATAGAAGACACAAGATTTGCGCCAACATGTTTCACCACTTCAGTGGCTTCTCAAGGCGCTAGGTGAATCTTTATTTCATAAAATTCAAACAGACGCTAAATTATAGAGATGAACAGAAATAAAATCATAGATGTTTCAACTTGTTTAGAGGTGGCTTGAACTGTGTTATGAACATAGCTTCTTTATGTTCCCTGTCCAGACGATTGGAGTCTGTTGGCATCTTGTAAAAAGGCATGATTGCGAATTTAATGTTCTTATTAACCTCATCTTCTGCGAATTTGGAGACTAATTGCAAATGCGTTTATATTTGTCTCTTTTGAAGCTAGCCTCGCCAAACTTTGCGCACATATTGTAGATGATGTGCTTTAGTAACCCCAGACAATAAATATCACATTTGTGCTGTTTATAACATAGACATCGGCGCTCAAAGTTGGCAATTTTCTTTCCAAAAATTGGAAACTTTGAAGCTGAATGCCCAAATGGCCGACCTCAAACTTCAATGAAATTTTTATAGCATCATTAATACATATAAGCCAGATTAGTGACAAAAGATTGGCATGTTTTTTCACTTCCTTTGGGAGATAGGAACAAAAGCGACATTTTTCCAAATTTTACATTTTTCATGCTACTTATAAATCAATATTCCACGAGTGATCATTCTAAGCGCCTATTTCATGCCTGTTGGATGAAAATATATTTTTTCACATCAATTGGCTTCTTCATGATTGGTTCTGTTGGATTACATTGTGTATAAGAATCGTAAAACATAATTGTTCGTTTTCCTTTAACTATAGGCTTACATGACCACTAACAATTCCGTTTACGGACTTCGTTCTTCTTGTATGCCTTCTGTTTTCAAAGAACGACGACGAACTTCTTATTGAAGAATTTATAAGATTAAAGATAATTCCTTGGGAATCCCACAGCTTTGTGTCTGTCTCAACTTAGGAGTTCAATTCTCATTGTGCCGAAATAAACAATTTTTCGTTCTAGAACTTCTGCAACGGAATCATGTCAATGACTCATTGAGATGGTGTAACCACAGAAATAGACAGGTCGTCTCTTCTTCCGTTTGACTAGAAAGGAAACATTGGAACATGTAACGTAAATGAAATGGCACAATCTGCTGACGTAATACCATAGCAATTGAACAATGAGCAGCCAGTTCAACATTAAACACTCCAAATTGTGCGAAGTTTCAGTGACTTATCAACCGGATCACACAGCAAAGAGACACAGTCGATGTCAAGTTCTACAGAGAAGTTTGTGAACGTTTTTTCATGCGCCAGCTAACTTTTTTTAAATGATCGGAGGGCCCAACATTATCGAGAAAACTTTTGCGCAATGATCTGAATTGTTCGAATCTGAAGGAATCGTGGCAATCGGAGCATTTCGAAGGAATTCAGAGCAATCCACAAGCGACGCACGACTATTTTTCCTATCTCTGTAAGGTATTAAAAATTTCTTTTTGCCCACTTATTAAGTTCCTGCATGTGCCATCTGTTTGAATCAGTTTGCACTTCTAGCAAAGTGATGCGATTAAGCAATCTAATTCTGTGGGTGTAACAGCTTTCTGTTGACCTTCACATTATAACTACCCAATTAACAAGTGAACTACTTGACATTACTGTTTAGAGGATGTCGTGCTGATAGCGATGCATTTCAGTAGAATGACAATCATGAAAACTGATGTTTAAATCATGATTGGTATTTTGTCTTATTCTGGTATTTCAGAAGGCCTGATAGCGAATAACTGGTAGGCTAACTGGCACCTAACCAGATAATGAGTAATCCACGTTGCTTTCCCCTAGTGCGATTTGAGCCTACCAGATCTCTGAGTGAATTGATCACAGCTGTTAATGCAGAAAGCAGCATATCTTCATCGGAAGGTCCTCAAAGAAAAGAGAACAAAACTAATGATTTAGGTGGTCTGGATAAAATTGCTTTAGATATTTGGCCACATTATTAAGTTAGGGTTACCGACGGAACAACATCCCACCCATGTTATATGCTTCTTTGGATGCAGGTATACAGGAACACTCCAGTAAACCGAATTGAGACATATCTGTACATGAGACAGACAAATATGCATATAGACAGACTCATATGGAAAGTCCATTAAGCTCCATAAATCATGTGAAGGTCATCGGAAAGAAGTTGCTTTAGATATTACAGAATTATACCAATAGTCAGGAAATAAGGAAGACTGAACCAGGTAGTCACGAAACAATGTACATTTAACCAAATAGTCACAAAACAATGTACAGTCGTGGCCAAAAGTCTGAGTCCACCCATACTATTTCTTGTATTTTAGGTTTTGATTTGCCTCTAATGAAATTTCTAAAATTTTCATCATTTGCTTCCCATAACTTAATTATTACGACCAAATACGTGCTCGTTCTATTTATAGTAACTGATGTCAGTGATTTCGTCAGCATTTTACTCAATTTGAACTTAAATGTCAAATATCATAGCTGAGGAAGTAATTTGTGTATTTTACGGCGGTGATGGCAGAACTGTCGATAAAAGTGCGAGTATGCTGTAAGTATGCTGTACAATGCACATTAAAACGTTATCAAGAAACTGGATGGTTTAAATGTTGTAAGCGTTCCGGGCGTCCAAGATCCAGTAGTATTCAAACTGGTCGATTGATTCGTCGATGTGCCATCGTTAATCCAGCAATCACAAGTCCTGAAATTCAAGCTGAGCTTCCTACAAATATCCGTTTAAGTTGTCGCTCCATTCGCCGTCGTTTACAAAAGGAATTTAATCTGCACTCTCGCCGACCGGCCGTCAAGCCACGCCTTACTAAGAAGAAGATTCATGACCGTTTATTGTTTTGTGAAAAATACAAAACTTTACTGTCGATGATTGGGATCGTGTTCTATTCTCTGACGAAACTCAAGTAAAACAGTTTCGAAATTTTGTCCCTCGAATTCGTCGACCAACTGGTGAAAGATATAACGAACGCTACGTGGTTGAAAGCGTAAGGAGTACTCCAAGTTTTATGATTTGGGGATGCATTTCTTCGAAAGGACGCGGAGGAATTTGGTTCGTCCCAGAGGGGAAAACTATGAATTCCACCAGCTATCTTGAACTTTTAAGACAGAAACTTCAACCTTGGATGGAGATACATTCATGTGATCTTTACCAGCATGATGGCGCACCATGCCACCAAGCAAAAGTTGTACGAAATTGGCTACAAAGTGAATCTATTGACGTTCTCGGCCCATGGCCGGGATCGAGTCCGGATCTGAATCCCATTGAACATTGATGGACAATTTTGAAAAATCTGATTGATCGACGGAAGCCAGCATCCACAATGCAGTTGAAACAGGAAATACTTCGGGTTTGGACACAAGAAATAACCGAAGAAATCTGTCGAAACTTGGTGCATTCAATGCCTGACCGCATTCAAGCAGTACTGAGAGCTAAAGGTAAATATACTAAGTTTTGAACATACAGTACATGTATTTGTCTGAAATGAGGATGAAAAAATATTTTTGTAATGTTTTATTTCCTTTTAAAGTAAATAAACATTATTGATTCTAAAATGAGTTCGTAAAAATTATTCTAAATAGGGTAGGTGGATTCAGACTTTTGGCCACGACTGTACTGTGTCTGTGTTGCATGTGCCGGAATATAAATCGTCTATTGGTCTGACCAACAAAAAATTTAGTGCACAGCGAGCAAGAAAATTTAGAAATAAAAAACAATCGAAATAAGCGGACAGTCAACGATAAAAAGTATTAGCACTTAAAATTGAATTTTATTAACGATGGAACAGATAGAAAAATACGAAAACTTATTGAAAAATACAAATTACCTATAAAACTAGTGAGTAACCTTAACCACTTATAGCGATCTAAAATATAGAATAATAATAAGAAACACAATAATTGCAGAATCTGTGACCGATTGACCTAAATTTAACTGCACAACCCGTCATCATATTCATAAATTTTCTTGCTCGCTGTGCAATGAATTTTATATTGGTCAAAACAAGGATTTATACACCGGTACATGGAACACAGACGGGTATACACAATGGTTATTTTGATAGCGTGCTCGCTGAATACATTCAACGGATGCATGATAGAAGTCATAATGGACATTGAAGATTTTGAGCATATATGTTAGACAAGTGCACTTAGAAAAGTCCCCTTCAGCGGAGGATAGGCACAGTAAGCAATCGTGAGTTAAAAATTGCAAACTTCTGATTCCATATTTCCTTGATATTTATTTAAAAGCAGGTATCGTACGGATCATTTTGTCGTTAATGCCTCAGATGACAGGCGAACACTCAAACGTCAGGAGCGTCTGTTTATTAAAAACCTGGTGTAAATTAAGGAGTGAACATTCGCGTACTGGCTTGCGTTTTCCAACTATGGACAACCATGGGATTTCAATTTTTCGAAGCTTTTGATTACCGACACGTAGAATGCAGTTATGACAGCAGTTCTCTGCTTTTAAAGGAGTCATAGTTCATTCCTTTATATTTGGTAGCTTTGTACATGTATGTGTGGAATTTAGCTATGGTACGATGTGGAAAAAGGAAGGCAACTATGTATCCCGTAATATAAGACTATTTTATTGATATGACATCAGAAATGCTGCCCTATGACGATATCAATGGCAATATTTGGGCTGGTTTATACTTCCTCCGTATTGAGGACGGAGATAGCTCCAAAAAACGCAAACACATCCCTTTTACGGAAACCTCAATTCTGCGTAAATTCTTGTGGGATACAGAGACTCTAAAATACGGATAATATAATTAAGAACATGGTCCTGAATGAAATAAGTGGTCAAACTGAAGCTTTTTATGTCATTCATATTTCTGAGTGTCTACTCCGTTTTATAAAACGCCTTTTTCGAATGACATGCAGACGCGAGATTGTGAGTTATGTTGTAGGATGTTGATTTGACATGCGACCTCACAATGGCCTTGTTTTTGCCTGAGAGGTTGTTTGATGATGGGTTTGTGACCACAGACATGTAGAATAGTACAAGCTTCGAATACTAATTTTATGTTTAAAATGCATAGAGTTAAAAGTTTAAACCCTTTTATCCATTTGATGCTAAAGTTTTATTGTTCGAATGAGGGTGTCACAAAAAATGACAGCTGTCGTAAACAATTATGAACAAATACAAGGGTTAATCCGGAATGATCACTTGGCCGATTGAGGGTCATACGTGCTTTAAGAATTAGTAGAGCTTTACCTGATCCATCAAAATATTCTTGCTTTGACCTCACCTGTCAAACGCGAAGTGTTCTTCTAGGTTGATAATGTTCCTGATTACTCTGAAGTTTGCGTCATCGTTTATGATGGTCAACCAATGCATTTACCGTGTAATTAATTTATAATAGTCGCATAATAGTCGATTGAAGGAACCTATAATCATTCTAGGATTTCCACAATCACTTTTGGTGAAAGGCCTCTTTCTATTTCTGAATTCTAAGACAATGGTCACACGCTGTGCAAATTCGGACGTGACGCTTGAAAGGTCATTCGATAAACGAGCACATGTCTGGCAAGCCGACCCCAACAGCATTATGCACTTGCATAATCCGTCAAGTGAAAATTTCAACATCGTCAAAATTTCCTAAAATTCTAGAAACGATATTGATCAAAAGCAACTTCGACACATTTGCTAAGGAGAGGAGTGACTCTCACCCAATCAGACTTTATTTGTCAATTTCATTGTAATTTTCATTTTGTATATAAGCCATTTCGTCTGTTCTGTACGTGATGATAGTGTGACGCTGATGATGGTATGACCTCACATACTGAAACATGTCCGGAATGAGCGATCACTGCTGATAACGATCGTTTTGAAGAATAGATAAAACGGAATGAAAGCAAATGTAAATCGATATGGAAAAATATATAAGACACAAGATTTGCGCCAACATGTTTCACTACTTCAGTGGCTTCTCAAGGCGCTAGGTGAATCTTTATTTCATAAAATTCAAACAGACGCTAAATTATAGAGATGAACAGAACTAAAATCATAGATGTTTCAACTTGTTTAGAGGTGGCTTGAACTGTGTTATGAACATAGCTTCTTTATGTTCCCTGTCCAGACGATTGGAGTCTGTTGGCATCTTGTAAAAAGGCATGATTGCGAATTTAATGTTCTTATTAACCTCATCTTCTGCGAATTTGGAGACTAATTGCAAATGCGTTTATATTTGTCTCTTTTGAAGCTAGCCTCGCCAAACTTTGCGCACATATTGTAGATGATGTGCTTTAGTAACCCCAGACAATAAATATCACATTTGTGCTGTTTATAACATAGACATCGGCGCTCAAAGTTGGCAATTTTCTTTCCAAAAATCGGAAACTTTGAAGCTGAACGCCCAAATGGCCGACCTCAAACTTCAATGAAATTTTTATAGCATCATTAATACATATAAGCCAGATTAGTGACAAAAGATTGGCATGTTTTTTCACTTCCTTTGGGAGATAGGAACAAAAGCGACATTTTTCCAAATTTTACATTTTTCATGATACTTATAAATCAATATTCCACGAGTGATCATTCTAAGCGCCTATTTCATGCCTGTTGGATGAAAATATATTTTTTCACATCAATTGGCTTCTTCATGATTGGTTCTGTTGGATTACATTGTGTATAAGAATCGTAAAGCATAATTGTTCGTTTTCCTTTAACTGTGGGCTTCCATGACCACTAACAACTCCGTTTACGGACTTCGTTCTTCTTGTATGCCTTTTGTTTTCAAAGAACGACGACGAACTTCTTTTTGAGGAATTTATAAGATTAAAGATAATTCCTTGGGAATCCCACAGCTTTGTGTCTGTCTCAACTTAGGAGTTCAATTCTCATTGTGCCGAAATAAACAATTTTTCGTTCTAGAACTTCTGCAACGGAATCATGTCAATGACTCATTGAGATGGTGTAACCACAGAAATAGACAGGTCGTCTCTTCTTCCGTTTGACTAGAAAGGAAACATTGGAACATGTAACGTTAATGAAATGGCACAATCTGCTGACTAAATACCATAGCAATTGAACAATGAGCAGCCAATTCAACATTAAACACGCCAAATTGTGCAAAGTTTCAGTGACTGTTATCAACCGGATCACACAGCAAAGAGACACAGACGATGTCAAGCTCTACAGAAAAGTTTGTGAACGCTTTTTCATGCGCCTGCTAACTTTTTTGATAATGATCGGAGGGCCCAACATTATCGAGAAAACTTTTGCGCAATGATCTGAATTCTTTGAATCTGAAGGAGTCGTGGCGATCGGAGCATTTTGAAGGAATTCAGAGCAATTCGCAAGCGACGCACGACTATTTTTCGTATCTCTGTAAGGTATTAAAAATTTCTTTTTGCCCACTTATTAAGTTCCTGCATGTGTCATCTGTTTGAATCAGTTTGCACTTCTAGCAAAGTGATAGGATTAAACAATCTAATTCTGTGGCTGAAACAGCTTTCTGTTGACCTTCACATTATAACTACCCAATTAACAAGTGAACTACTTGACATTACTGTTTAGAGGATGTCGCGCTGATAGCGATGCATTTCAGTAGAATTACAATCATGAAAACTGATGTTTAAAATCATGATTGGTATTTTGTCTTATTCTGGTATTTCAGAAGGCCTGATAGCGAATAACAGGTAACTGGCACCTAACCAGATAATGAGTAATCCACGTTGCTTTCCCCTAGTGCGATTTGAGCCTACCAGACCGATGAGTGAATTGATCACAGCTGTTAATGCAGAAAGCAGCATATCTTCATCGGAAGGTCCTCAAAGAAAAGAGAACAAAACTAATGATTTAGGTGGTCTGGATAAAATTGCTTTAGATATTTGGCCACATTATTAAGTTAGGGTTACCGACTGAACAACATCCCACCCATGTTATATGCTTCTTTGGATGCAGGTATACAGGAACACTCCAGTAAACGGAATTGAGACATATCTGTACATGAGACAGACAAATATGCATATAGACAGACTCATATGGAAAGTCCATTAAGCCCCATAAATCATGTGAAGGTCATCGGAAAGAAGTTGCTTTAGATATTACAGAATTATACCAAGTAGTCAGGAAATAAGGAAGACTGAACCAGGTAGTCAGGAAATGAAGCAGACTGAACCAGATAGTCAGGAAATAAGGAAGACTGAACCAGATAGTCAGGAAATAAGGAAGACTGAACCAAATAGTCAGGAAACAATGTACATTGAACCGAATAGTCAGGAAACAATGTACTGTACATTGAACCGAATAGTCAGAAAACAAAGAACATTTAATCAAATAGTCAGGAAACAATGTACATTGAACCGAATAGTCAGAAAACAAAGTACATTTAATCAAATAGTCAGGAAACAATGTACATTGAACCGAATAGTCAGACAACAATGTAGATTGAACCAACTAGTCAGAAAACAAAGAACATTTAATCAAATAGTCAGGAAACAATGTACATTTAATCAAATAGTCAGGAAACAATGTAGATTGAACCGAATAGTCAGAAAACAATGTAGATTGAACCAACTAGTCAGAAAACAAAGAACATTTAATCAAATAGTCAGAAAACAATGTAGATTGAACCAACTAGTCAGAAAACAAAGAACATTTAATCAAATAGTCAGGAAACAATGTAGATTGAACCAACTAGTCAGAAAACAAAGTACATTTAATCAAATAGTCAGGAAACAATGTACATTGAACCGAATAGTCAGAAAACAATGTAGATTGAACCAACTAGTCAGAAAACAAAGAACATTTAATCAAATAGTCAGGAAACAATGTACATTTAATCAAATAGTCAGAAAACAAAGAACATTTAATCAAATAGTCAGGAAACAATGTAGATTGAACCAACTAGTCAGAAAACAAAGAACATTTAATCAAATAGTCAGGAAACAATGTAGATTGAACCAACTAGTCAGAAAACAAAGAACATTTAACCAAATAGTCAGGAAACAATGTACATTTAATCAAATAGTCAAGAAACAATGTACATTGAGCCGAATAGTCAGAAAACAATGTACATTGAGCCTAATAGTCAGAAAACAAAGAACATTTAATCAAATAGTCAAGAAACAATGTACATTTAATCAAATAGTCAGGAAACAATGTACATTGAACCGAATAGTCAGGAAACAAATTACATTTAACCAAATAGTCAGGAAAAAATGTACATTTAATCAAATAGTCAAGAAACAATGTACATTGAGCCGAATAGTCAGAAAACAATGTACATTTAATCAAATAGTCAGGAAACAATGTACATTTAACCAAATAGTCAGGAAACAATGTACATTTAATCAAATAGTCAAGAAACAATGTACATTGAGCCGAATAGTCAGAAAACAATGTACATTGAACCAACTAGTCAGAAAACAATGTACATTAAACCAAATAGTCAGGAAACAAAGTACATTGAACCGAATAGTCAGGAAACAAATTACATTTAACCAAATAGTCAGGAAACAATGTACATTTAATCAAATAGTCAAGAAACAATGTACATTGAGCCGAATAGTCAGAAAACAATGTACATTGAACCAACTAGTCAGAAAACAATGTACATTTATTCAAATAGTCAGGAAACAATGTACATTGAACCGAATAGTCAGGAAACAAATTACATTTAACCAAATAGTCAGGAAACAATGTACATTTAATCAAATAGTCAAGAAACAATGTACATTGAGCCGAATAGTCAGAAAACAATGTACATTGAGCCGAATAGTCAGAAAACAAAGAACATTTAATCAAATAGTCAGGAAACAATGTACATTGAGCCGAATAGTCAGAAAACAAAGAACATTTAATCAAATAGTCAGGAAACAATGTACATTGAGCCGAATAGTCAGAAAACAAAGAACATTTAATCAAATAGTCAGGAAACAATGTACATTTAACCAAATAGTCAGGAAACAAAGAACATTTAATCAAATAGTCAGAAAACAATGTACATTTAATCAAATAGTCAGGAAACAAAGTACATTTAATCAAATAGTCAGGAAACAATGTACATTGAACCAACTAGTCAGGAAACAATGTACATTGAACCGAATAGTCAGGAAACAATGTACATTGAACCGAATAGTCAGAAAACAATGTACATTTAATCAAATAGTCAGGAAACAAAGAACATTTAATCAAATAGTCAGGAAACAAAGTACATTGAGCCGAATAGTCAGAAAACAATGTACATTGAACCAAATAGTCAGGAAACAATGTACATTTAACCAAATAGTCAGGAAGCAATGTACATTGAACCAACTAGTCAGGAAACAATGTACATTTAACCAAATAGTCAGAAAAACAATGTACATTTAACCAAATAGTCAGGAAACAATGTAGATTGAACCAACTAGTCAGGAAACAATGTACATTTAACCAAATAGTCAGGAAGCAATGTACATTTAACCAAATAGTCAGGAAACAATGTAGATTGAACCAACTAGTCAGGAAACAATGTACATTTAACCAAATAGTCAGGAAACAATGTAGATTAAACCAACTAGTCAGGAAACAATGTACATTTAACCAGATAGTCAGGAAGCAAAGTACATTGAGCCGAATAGTCAGAAAACAATGTACATTTAATCAAATAGTCAGGAAACAATGTGGATTGAACCGAATAGTCAGAAAACAAAGAACATTTAATCAAATAGTCAGAAAACAAAGAACATTTAATCAAATAGTCAGGAAACAATGTACATTGAACCGAATAGTCAGGAAACAATGTACATTTAATCAAATAGTCGGGAAACAATGTACATTGAACCGAATAGTCAGGAAACAATGTACATTGAACCGAATAGTCAGGAAACAATGTACATTTAATCAAATAGTCAGGAAACAATGTACATTTAATCAAATAGTCAGGAAACAATGTACATTTAATCTAATAGTCAGGAAACAATGTACATTTAATCAAATAGTCAGGAAACAATGTACATTGAACCGAATAGTCAGGAAACAATGTACATTGAGCCGAATAGTCAGGAAACAATGTACATTTAATCAAATAGTCAGGAAACAAAGTACATTTAATCAAATAGTCAGGAAACAATGTACATTTAATCAAATAGTCAGGAAACAATGTACATTTAATCAAATAGTCAGGAAACAATGTACATTTAATCAAATAGTCAGGAAACAATGTACATTTAATCAAATAGTCAGGAAACAATGTACATTGAACCGAATAGTCAGGAAACAAAGTACATTTAATCAAATAGCCAGGAAACAAAGTACATTTAATCAAATAGTCAGGAAACAATGTACATTTAATCAAATAGTCAGAAAACAATGTACATTGAACCAAATAGTCAGGAAACAAAGTACATTTAATCAAATAGTCAGGAAACAATGTACATTGAACCAAATAGTCAGGAAACAAAGTACATTGAACCAAATAGTCAGGAAACAATGTACATTGAACCAAATAGTCAGGAAACAATGTACATTGAACCAAATAGTCAGGAAACAATGTACATTTAACCAAATAGTCAGGAAACAATGTACATTAAACCAAATAGTCAGGAAACAATGTACATTGAACCAATAGTCAGGAAACAATGTACATTGAACCGAATAGTCAGGAAACAATGTACATTTAATCAAATAGTCAGGAAACAAAGTACATTTAATCAAATAGTCAGGAAACAAAGTACATTTAATCAAATAGTCAGGAAACAATGTACATTGAACCAAATAGTCAGGAAACAAAGTACATTGAGCCGAATAGTCAGAAAACAATGTACATTTAATCAAATAGTCAGGAAACAATGTACATTTAATCAAATAGTCAGGAAACAAAGTACATTGAATCAAATAGTCAGGAAGCAAAGTACATTGAGCCGAATAGTCAGAAAACAATGTACATTTAATCAAATAGTCAGGAAACAAAGTACATTTAACCAAATAGTCAGGAAACAAAGTACATTGAATCAAATAGTCAGGAAGCAAAGTACATTGAGCCGAATAGTCAGAAAACAAAGTACATTTAATCAAATAGTCAGGAAACAATGTACATTTAATCAAATAGTCAGGAAACAATGTACATTGAACCGAATAGTCAGGAAACAAAGTACATTTAATCAAATAGTCAGGAAACAATGTACATTGAATCAAATAGTCAGGAAGCAAAGTACATTGAGCCGAATAGTCAGAAAACAAAGTACATTTAATCAAATAGTCAGGAAACAATGTACATTTAATCAAATAGTCAGGAAGCAAAGTACATTGAGCCCAATAGTCAGAAAACAAAGTACATTTAATCAAATAGTCAGGAAACAATGTACATTTAATCAAATAGTCAGGAAACAATGTACATTGAACCGAATAGTCAGGAAACAAAGTACATTTAATCAAATAGTCAGGAAACAATGTACATGGAACCAACTAGTCAGAAAACAAAGAACATTTAATCAAATAGTCAGAAAACAAAGTACATTTAATCAAATAGTCAGGAAACAATGTACATTGAACCGAATAAACAGGAAACAAAGTACATTTAATCAAATAGTCAAGAAACAAAGTACATTGAATCAAATAGTCAGGAAGCAAAGTACATTGAGCCGAATAGTCAGAAAACAAAGTACATTTAATCAAATAGTCAGGAAACAATGTACATTTAATCAAATAGTCAGGAAACAATGTACATTTAATCAAATAGTCAGGAAACAATGTACATTGAACCGAATAGTCAGGAAACAATGTACATTTAATCAAATAGTCAGGAAACAATGTACATTGAACCGAATAATCAGGAAACAAAGTACATTTAATCAAATAGTCAAGAAACAAAGTACATTGAATCAAATAGTCAGGAAGCAAAGTACATTGAGCCGAATAGTCAGAAAACAAAGTACATTTAATCAAATAGTCAGGAAACAATGTACATTTAATCAAATAGTCAGAAAACAAAGTACATTTATTCAAATAGTCAGGAAACAATGTACATTGAACCGAATAATCAGGAAACAAAGTACATTTAATCAAATAGTCAAGAAACAAAGTACATTGAATCAAATAGTCAGGAAGCAAAGTACATTGAGCCGAATAGTCAGAAAACAAAGTACATTTAATCAAATAGTCAGGAAACAATGTACATTTAATCAAATAGTCAGAAAACAAAGTACATTTAATCAAATAGTCAGGAAGCAAAGTACATTGAGCCGAATAGTCAGAAAACAAAGAACATTTAATCAAATAGTCAGGAAACAAAGTACATTTAATCAAATAGTCAGGAAGCAAAGTACATTGAATCAAATAGTCAGGAAACAATGTAGATTGAACCGAATAGTCAGGAAACAAACTACATTGAACCAAATAGTCAGGAAACAATGTAGATTGAATCAAATAGTCAGGAAGCAAAGTACATTGAGCCGAATAGTCAGAAAACAATGTACATTTAATCAAATAGTCAGGAAACAATGTACATTTAATCAAATAGTCAGGAAACAATGTACATTGAACCAACTAGTCAGGAAGCAAAGTACATTGAGCCGAATAGTCAGAAAACAAAGAACATTTAATCAAATAGTCAGGAAACAAAGTACATTGAATCAAATAGTCAGGAAGCAAAGTACATTTAATCAAATAGTCAGGAAACAATGTACATTGAACCGAATAGTCAGGAAACAATGTAGATTGAACCGAATAGTCAGGAAACAAAGTACATTTAATCAAATAGTCAGGAAACAATGTACATTTAATCAAATAGTCAGGAAGCAAAGTACATTGAGCCGAATAGTCAGGAAACAATGTACATTTAATCAAATAGTCAGGAAACAATGTACATTTAATCAAATAGTCAGGAAGCAAAGTACATTGAACCAACTAGTCAGAAAACAAAGAACATTTAATCAAATAGTCAGAAAACAAAGTACATTTAATCAAATAGTCAGGAAACAATGTACATTGAACCGAATAATCAGGAAACAAAGTACATTTAATCAAATAGTCAAGAAACAAAGTACATTGAATCAAATAGTCAGGAAGCAAAGTACATTGAGCCGAATAGTCAGAAAACAAAGTACATTTAATCAAATAGTCAGAAAACAAAGAACATTTAATCAAATAGTCAGAAAACAAAGTACATTTAATCAAATAGTCAGGAAACAATGTACATTGAACCGAATAATCAGGAAACAAAGTACATTTAATCAAATAGTCAAGAAACAAAGTACATTGAATCAAATAGTCAGGAAGCAAAGTACATTGAGCCGAATAGTCAGAAAACAAAGTACATTTAATCAAATAGTCAGGAAACAATGTACATTTAATCAAATAGTCAAAAAACAAAGAACATTTAATCAAATAGTCAGGAAACAATGTACATTTAATCAAATAGTCAGGAAACAATGTACATTTAATCAAATAGTCAGGAAGCAAAGTACATTGAGCCGAATAGTCAGAAAACAAAGAACATTTAATCAAATAGTCAGGAAACAAAGTACATTGAATCAAATAGTCAGGAAGCAAAGTACATTGAATCAAATAGTCAGGAAGCAAAGTACATTGAGCCGAATAGTCAGAAAACAATGTACATTTAATCAAATAGTCAGGAAACAATGTACATTTAATCAAATAGTCAGGAAACAATGTACATTTAATCAAATAGTCAGGAAGCAAAGTACATTGAGCCGAATAGTCAGAAAACAAAGAACATTTAATCAAATAGTCAGGAAACAAAGTACATTGAATCAAATAGTCAGGAAGCAAAGTACATTGAATCAAATAGTCAGGAAACAATGTAGATTGAACCGAATAGTCAGGAAACAAACTACATTGAGCCGAATAGTCAGAAAACAATGTACATTTAATCAAATAGTCAGGAAACAATGTACATTTAATCAAATAGTCAGGAAACAATGTACATTGAACCAACTAGTCAGGAAGCAAAGTACATTGAGCCGAATAGTCAGAAAACAAAGAACATTTAATCAAATAGTCAGGAAACAAAGTACATTGAATCAAATAGTCAGGAAGCAAAGTACATTTAATCAAATAGTCAGGAAACAATGTACATTGAACCGAATAGTCAGGAAACAATGTAGATTGAACCGAATAGTCAGGAAACAAAGTACATTTAATCAAATAGTCAGGAAACAATGTACATTTAATCAAATAGTCAGGAAGCAAAGTACATTGAGCCGAATAGTCAGGAAACAATGTACATTTAATCAAATAGTCAGGAAACAATGTACATTTAATCAAATAGTCAGGAAGCAAAGTACATTGAGCCGAATAGTCAGAAAACAAAGAACATTTAATCAAATAGTCAGGAAACAATGTACATTGAGCCGAATAGTCAGAAAACAAAGAACATTTAATCAAATAGTCAGGAAACAAAGTACATTGAATCAAATAGTCAGGAAGCAAAGTACATTGAGCCGAATAGTCAGGAAACAATGTACATTTAATCAAATAGTCAGGAAACAATGTACATTGAACCGAATAGTCAGGAAACAATGTAGATTGAACCGAATAGTCAGAAAACAAAGTACATTGAACCAAATAGTCAGGAAACAATGTAGATTGAACCGAATAGTCAGGAAACAATGTAGATTGAACCAACTAGTCAGAAAACAAAGAACATTTAATCAAATAGTCAGGAAACAATGTAGATTGAACCGAATAGTCAGGAAACAATGTAGATTGAACCAACTAGTCAGAAAACAAAGAACATTTAATCAAATAGTCAGGAAACAATGTACATTTAATCAAATAGTCAGGAAGCAAAGTACACTGAATCGGAGTAGCTAGTCAGAAAACAAGAAAGACTGAATCAAATAGTCATAAAAAAGATTAGAATGAATTGTTGGGGGACTGACAGGACTGAGCATAGCTGTGAGGTAGACGTAAGAGACGTAATGAAGTTATCTATAGCAGTATTTGGTTGGCGGCTGTTTTTGTGATATGTTTGGAAAAAATATCAACAGAGAATGACAATGTTTCAATGTTCAATTCTTTTCAATGCGCAATTGTATCCATAATTGACGTAAAAAAAAAATTCAGACAACTCAATCTATTCTCTATTTTTGAACTCAAGTTGCCATAAAATTGTCCATTCCCAAGAGATCAAGATTTTATGGACGCACTTTCCCCACCTCACATTGTAACGAATTTCCTTACAAACTGTCCCAATGGTGAAATGATCCCGAAATGAATGCTTCTGACTGTTCTAATCAGCTTGAAATGTCAAGACAACTTTGCTTTCAAAAGTTGAGTAGCTGAAAGCACATTCAAAGTGTGAGGGTGTAAACTAGAAACTTTTCTTCTAATTTATTATGATGCACCTTGTTGTGAATTGTTGTGAAGCAATCTTATAATGGAACCTCACAAGTGCGGCAATATTCGGCAGCATAGAAACACGACATTCTTTATTAGGCCGTAGGCACACAAGATGAGTCACAAGCTATGCGGGACTTTGTGTACCAGCGTTGGAGCCGGGCGTGACCCAGTGACCCGGTGACCCGAAAGGATACTGATTTCTATTCATTTGAGCTGCATGTTGAATGGGGGGAAGGTTGTATGCATGGTTCGCTATATTTAATAAGTTTAAATCCAAAGATATTTAATATTACAAAGGGCTAGATAGGAAATAGACGTGTTTTTACCTTGTGTACAACGAAACCAGTGAAAATCAGCTGATATTGCATGATTTTGAAAATATTTGTAAGCGAGCAACAAGTATTCCTTTTCATTACCTCTTTTTAGTAATTACAGAACCAAAACGCATTTTAATAATAAATGAAGGAATTTTTATACATGTCTAAATAGAGCGTCCAAATTGCAACAAATAATAGTCTATTCTACTTTTTCAGATGTCTTGCAAAACCCATTTGTAAGTAAGAGCACCCTGTTGATACAATTTTTTCAATTAGACTTCATTGCATTATTCTATGTCAGTTGATTATTAAATATGAAGAGCACTTGTTATATAGGAATAGCACGAATGAAAACCAATTGTTTCATTCTTAGATAAAAGCAGAGTGAAGTTCACTTATAATTCACAATACATGACTAAATGACTTTTCTGAACAGAAAAATGAACCGCGTCTTTACTTTTGATTGTGCAGATTGTTTCTTCGTAATGACGAAGCCTGGCTATGGTTGTACATGTACATCGTTGCTGTGCCCACCGTTGCCCGGCCACGCCAAACGCGATTGCAAAGCTTGGCAACAATCTAACGTGTAAATGTAATGTTGCGGTAAGAAATTACCTGATGTAACAGAAAAAATATATATGAATTATCAGAAAATTTGATATAAAATTGGCTTAAGCAAATAAAAACAAACAACATATATTACGTAAGTGCAAATTGACAGCATCCTTGACATTGACAGACATCCGATGATCGATTCCACCTGGACCTAAAATGCCCTCTGTTAATTATTTGCAATACATGGATCCATGTTGTAGTTTCAGCCTGGTGAATAAGTCGGAGAGAGTTGTTGACATGGTTGAGCCCAGTTGAGCCTTATTAATAGCCAATTGCTCAGTGTAATATTCGGATTCTCACTGAATTTGTTAATAGTCATGAATTCTACAGAGGGAGTTGTGTGTTTATCAATACTCATCAGTCTTCATGTGAATATTTTTTCTTCCAAGTTGATAGTACTGCATTAAATTGCTGTATCACCGCTCTCATCTTTAACAATTTTTTTTCAGAGAAACTACTGAACGAATATTCTTGAAACTTATCATATAGTATCAGTGAATTGTGCTTTACATCATGTGCCATTTCCAAGACTTTTTGTCGCATTTCACTCCGTACAGCCGACAAAACAGCAATTTCGCCCCATTGCCGTAATGCTTTTTTTGCCACGATAAGGACCGTACTAAAATGGGTTCAAATTCAGGCATCTATTTCTCATCTAGCCCTTTTAAACAATTAAATATCTTTGGCTGAATCTTATAATAATCTTGATAATAGTGAGTAATAGCTACATGTACTTTACAATATACTTTACGATGTAACAGCAGTAATGATGCCCTATTATATCACAGTTGGCACCTACAGTTGTTACCAATGCTATCTACCTACGTAGATTAACTAACAATTGAAAATATGACCAAAAGGTTTCATAGCCAACTTCTTGGCAAAGGAATAAAACAGAATATTTTTCATAGTCTTGTTTACATCGGACGGTGGAGTAAATCGTAAGAAACGTCACTCCCTATCGATTTGTAGTTGAAAGTTTGCACATTCTCCCACCGTGTAACTGGCCTTGATCTCTCGGATTGGTCATGAAACGCTGTCATCCTGTAGCAAGCAAGCACGGTGAAATACATAAATACAGGTGCTATGGAAATTATTAAAAACAGCGAAAATAAAAAAAAAAACAGGTCACCATTTCACGGTGACCCGGTTCCATCGCTGTTGCGTACCTTCGGCAAATAAAGGCCACACCATGAGCGGCTGCACGAGTGCGAGTTTAATCCAGAGTGGTGCAACCACAGAATTAGACGGATCGTTATTCTTCTGTTTGACAAGAAAGGAAAGCATTGGAACATGTAACGTAAATGAAATGGCACAATCTGCTGACATAATACCATGGAAACCCAACAATGAGCAGCCAGTTTAACACTAAACACGCCAAAGTTTGCGAAGTTTCAGTGAATGTTATCAACCGGATCACACAGCAAAGAGACACAGACGATATCAAGTTCTACAGAGAAGTTTGTGAACGCTTTTTCGTGCACCTGCTAACTTTTTTAATAATGATCGGACTGCCCAACATTATCGAGAAAACTTTTGCGCAATGATTCGAATTCTTCGAATCTGAAGGAATCATGGCGATCGGAGCATTTTGAAGGAATTCACAGCAATTCGCAAGCGGCGCACGACTGTTTTTCCTATCTCTGCAAGGTATTAAAAATTTCTTTTTGCCCACTTATTAAGTTCCTGCATGTGCCATCGTTTTGAATCAGTTTGCACTTCTAGCAAAGTGACACGATTAAACAATCTAATTCTGTGGGTACAACTGAATTGTCGCCAAAGTTTTCTGTCAAATTGATGCCATTTCCTTGATGTATGAGTTGCATGAATCATAGATGTCGGAGCACATGTACAATGATTTTCGAGACAAGCCGCTTCTAAAACAGATAGAAATTTATTATTTAGACAAGTAACCTGGCAATTTATAAATTTATCACGTGCCTGCGTTAAAGCAGTGCCTTCCTGGCTAATTCGCGCTCTCAACAGATGGTCCGGTGGCCTTGTGGTTAGAGGGTATGCTTGCACGTCCTCTAGCTCCAACGTCGCTGGTTCAAACCTGCCCACGACTGATGAGGCCCAACAGGCCGAAGCATGTCTCGTGGTGGTTACATCTGTTGAGATTTGAGAAATTTATTAATTGGCTTGTCGATTTGTCACAAACTCATAGCGCCGTATTTCTGCCCAAGAATTGCATTCAGACAAGAAATCCATGACTTCGGAAGCATTCTCCGTCAATTTACATGAATGTTACCTATCTCTCTGTTGCCATTCATCCTTTTTATAGCTATCGACTGCTATTGTTAAGATGAAGACAATCGAAAGCACGTCTTCAAGACAGCACCTCAGGCGGGTCTTCTAATCTTTGAAATAGTCGTCTCACTGTCATGTAGGCCTATCCGGGAACAAAGTTACCAGATCTCTATGTTTGAAATTCATTTATTTTGAATTTAATTGTTGAATTGTTCAGTATAGATTCCAGATAGAGTTTGAAAAGTTACATACTAATCGGTTGAATGTGGTGCATCGCACTTGCAAAGAATTCCCATTTGTCATACCTGTCATGCTTGTCAGTTTCACAACTGTTGACAGGTAGAGTTGTAACAAGTAATATTAGGTAGAGTGGTATACCCAATGTGTATACACTTTCGAATTCATTAAATGAACTCGAGGGAGATATAGTTGGTAATCGTCACCAAATGTGAGATATGCAAATTTTTGCAGTTTGGGAGAAATTGCAACGGAACTGAATGATCATGATTGTAATGCAGAAGGAATGATGGTATTTTACAAACAGTCTCATGACAGCATTGGAGGTTTAATGTTTGTTAAATTAGCAATTCGATGAACTGCTATTACTTTCATGCTCAACCTCAAGAGTATTTTCTTAAGCGTGATCATGTCACAGGCAACGTGCCACTGGCAGAGCAAAATCACATAATCAAAGACAATGATTTCAATTAACTTTGAAAGATGTAAATGGTTCCTCATCACTATTCAGATTCAAGAAATGAAACATGAATTTCGTGATCGAATCATAAAATCATGCCGGTGAAAATTGAATTAAAGACTTGACATTTCAGTAAGCTTGCAGTATATACAATATGTATGACCGTTCAATGTGCGGTATTGTCAAGCCCAGAATGAAATAGTTAATAATCACAAGCATTTCATTTTTGAAATATTCTGTGAATCCAGTGGAAATTTAATAAAATATCAGAAGTTTGTGCTGTTATCCTGTAGCTCTGCTAACATTCAAATCAAAATATTAATTTTTGTAACTTGATCTGTATATATTCAGCATTAATAGAAAACCCAAGGTCCACCCTTGCTGAAATGATTAAATTCGTTTGGATTGAACGTTAACTTTACTTCAACCACATTCATTTATATCTCAAACATGATTGTATTTGCTTTTTTCTGAATTATAATGTACTTTCATTTCGGATTGATTGTCAGCTTAACTAGAAATTTGTTTACATATTTTTAAACGAGGCAACATTTAGGTGGTCCACTTTTTATGATCATCACTGTATACTGCATTTCACTCTCGATGGCTTTGGATGTCATAGAAAGGATTGAAATGAGTTTGAAATGCATTATTGCCCGTCATTGGAGGGTATATGATATATATACTCATTGACATCATCGGCAAACAAACTATCATCGGTTTGAATTGAATTTTGTTTCATTTTTCTCAGGTATGATGCAATATCTCGCTTTCTATGTATTACCATTCAACACATTAGAGAATGGAGAAAGATCTATGGTGGTGGTCAAATTTCAAATTTTGATATCGATACAACTGTCACAATTGCTTTTACAAATTGAACATAAACGTGAACTGAAATCCAGCTTTTGTAAAATAAAATGGCACACGATCAGTTTACCAGGGGTATAGCTATTGGAATGATTCGTTGTGGTAGAAGTTGTGCGAGTGTTGCCGAAGAGCTGCAACTATCGAGAGTCGTTGTTTGGAGGTGGTGGTGTCGATGGAAAGCAGAAGGAGACGTTAAAAAGAAGAAGGGATCAGGTGGACCAAGAAAGTCTGCAGGAAGGACAGATGCACGTCTAGTTTTAGCTGCAAAGAGGAATGGATTTGTTTCAGTCCCAAAGCTAGTCGTACACTGCAAGAGTGCCTCAAATATAGACTGTAGCGTTCGAACGGCTTACCGAAGATTGCGAGAAGCTGGAATTCAATCGCGAAGACCAGCTGTCCTAATTCCATTGAGTTTTGAGCATCGCAGAAGACGAGTTCCCTGGTGTGATGCCCATCGCTCATGGAATGACCATCACTGGCAGAAAGTCTTGTGGACCGATGAATCGAGAATCGAAATTAACTCTGGATTTCAATGACGGTCGTGTCAGAGTGCAGTGTCTTCCAGGTGAACGCTTTGCCCCATTCTGTATTAAAGAACACGACAGATATGGTGGTGGAAGTGTTATACTGTGGGGTGGCATTTGGCATGGCGGACGAACGACAGCAGTCATCATCAAAGGCACGTTGACTGGAGAGAGGTATCTCAATGAAATTGTGCTTCCTGTTGTTGGCCAAGTGGTCAGGGTGGAGGATCTCGTCTTCCAAGACGACAACGCAAAACCACATCGCTCCTCGGCTGTCATTGCCACTGTTAGGAGATTGAACATTCAAACCCTTGACTGGCCTGCATGCTCACCTGACTTGTCACCCATTGAACAAGTCTGGTACGAGCTTGGGCGGCGAGTGAGAGACCGCTATTCACTTCCACCAGTGTCCCTGAAGATTGTCTCTGAAAGACTGACAGAGCAGTGGCTTCTCCTTGAAACATCGTTCATTCAGAAACTTTGTGAATCCATGCCATCTCGGATTACTGAATGTATTGGAGCTAGAGGGGGGCACACGCGCTATTAAAGTTGAATCTGCTACATGCGTTGTTTTTCTGTGCAAGCGACTTGGTGGAGATTGACTAAATTATCAAGGTATCATACATACATGTATATATACCAGTCAAAAATGAAAGAAGTTAAAGAAGTAAATGTTTCAAACATTTTGTCAATGAGTATATACAGTATTCTGTCGAGGGCATAAATTGGAAGATATCCGAGATTTTAAATCTATTCAAATCTGCAGAAATTCATAGTAACTTTTCATGAATCAAAATCTATTGAGAGAGCAAACTTTCATAGATTTCAATAAAAGTCAATCAATATTCAGTGACTTATTCACTCTCATATTGTCTGAAAAGTCTTGTGACTGATCGCCGGTTAGTACATTACCACAAGTACTTCATTTTCTGCCACTAATCGTGATGATAAACAAACCAATCTATGAGATGTTCTACAAAAAGATGCAAACTATTTCCATGACCTTTCAATTAAAAGTCTGCAATCTTCTTCTACTGTTCTACTTGTCCTCATGAACTTGTGACTTTTGCTGAAGTGGCATGACTTAAGCAGTTTCTTGGTGAAAGAATGCACGCCTTCAGAGTAGCAGCTTCAATGGAGCAGGCGTCCGCAAAAGGAGGTCAATTGGAAGATAATGTTGATTAGAGGTGTGACTCTCCCACAGTTCGCTAAGTCAACATCAATATTCGACAGTTTTCTCTGCAGCATACCGACAGACATGGTTAACTCAAATATGAGCATCTATTAACTCATCATACACCATGCATTTGCTCATCAGTCATCAGCTGTATGACAGGAATGCTGATTTGCAATAATCAGACGCCCTTGACGGGCCATTAATGCATCCTGCTGATAATCGCTTCATACGTGTCGCTATCAGCTGCAGCATGTCACCTGCGTGTGGTTAGGAAAGCACTTTCAACATGACTCTGGCTGATTCCCCTGATATTGATGGATTGTGGGCATTTCTAATCCTATCATGTGTTTGCATCGGTCGAATGGTTCTCTTTGGTGTCCTAACATCATCTTCGATCATCTATTTTTTATTTCTCGATCACTTTGACGAATCTCCAACTCTAACAGCTTGGGCAGTCAACACAAACATGGTCACTTCGCTGCTTCTCACCAATTTCAGCAATATTCTGATCAGATATTTTGGCATTCGGATCACAGTGTGTATCGGAGCGGTGTTATCTACAATTGGTCTTCTTGCAGTTTCATTCGCGCCAAGTATTATCTGGGTGTTGATCACTTATGGATTACTGACTGGCATGGGTTTTGCGTGCATCTATGTCTCCCATTTTCAAATAATCGGTGAATATTTCATCAAGTATCGTAAGTTAGCCTTTGCACTCAACGCCGCGGCCGCATCTATCGGGAAGTTCATCTATTCGCCTGTTCTAATTACTCTCTCTGACATGTATCACTGGCGGGGAGCTTTTATCATCTTAGCGGCCTTTAATCTTAATATCTTGCTCTTCGCTGCGGCAGCGGTCAAACCGCGGAAAATGAACGATGAAAGCTTAGAAAAACTGAAGCCCGAAGAAACAAGACAAGAACCGTCTGTTTTGAGGAAATTGCTTGATGATTTCAGTCTGTTGAAAGATGTACGTTTTTTAATCATCTTTATCAGCAATATTTTGATTTATATCAGTTTTGGAGCATTTGTGACTCATGCATCGAATTATGCAAAAACTGTCGGATATTCGGACTTGAAATCCGCTCTAATTCCTTCGTTTGAAGCTGTCTCAGGTTTGACTTGTAGAGTGTCAGCTGGATTTGTTTTACAACTCCTAAATCTCAACGTTCCACTCCCATATACAATAATGCTGACATTGTCTGGTATTTTGTTGATCCCGTATGGAATGATACAGAACTACAATGTCCTTGCCATCTTTACTGCACTTATTGGCTTCTTGACAGGTATCTGGTCATTGTATGCTGAGATCATTGTCATCATTTTCGGAGCTCAAAAGGTTGCGTCTGGAGTCGGGTTGATTGCATTCGCGGCCGCTATTGGTAGCTTTTCTGGAGGGCCATTGACCGCATTCTTCTATGAAATCGATCCGACGTATCGCACAAGTTTTATCATTGCTGGAATTTCAATAGCACTTGGTGGAATTTTGAATCTTCCCGCTATCTTGACTGGAAGAGGCAGATCTCTTAAATTATATGTCTACGACAATAACGAGAAATGACATCAATAATCACTCTCTTGCGCTCTGTTGTCCTCAATGCCTGTATTCAATTTGTCTATTTAAAAATGCTTATTGATATCATGGTTTCAAAGGCGGAGTCGTGGTACCAGTTTGGAAGCGGAGACGACAGAAAAAGTTTCCCGGCTTGAACTTTTGAATGTATTTAAATTCAGACGCTGTTTTCTATCTGACAGTTTCGCTGAAACTATTGCCAGTGTGTCACGTTACAGGTAATCGTTGTAAACCCTCAAATTCTGCTGGCCTATATCTCCCCTCAATACATAAACTGCTGCGAATAATTTTTTGTATTTTAAAGGGAATCGCGGACTTTCTAAAGATTGTGTCTCAGGAGAAAACGTAACTGTCGGACGAAAAGCCGTTGGCGGATGAGATATACATGCATTCTCCCCTCAAATTTAGTGTGCTTACTATTCAAGTACAGTATTGCCTCGTATATAATAATCCCTTCCTTAAAATGAATACAGAGCCGTCAGCGTGGCCTAGCGAAGAAGGTGCGATCTTGTCTAGACTGTGGCCTTCGGTTTCATTCCCGGGTCGGGCGAGTGCGGTCGGGGAATCAAGAGTATTGGTATCTTTTATTGACTTCACAGTTGTCATTCCTTTTTATATTCAATGTACTGCGACAGATCTTTGTTATCAACATTGGTACGTATGTTAACGGTATCGGGATTTCTAAAATACTGTCACATCATTTCCTATATGATATAGATCAAGAATGAGTCTAATGAGCTTAGTAATGACCATAGAGAGCGTCATTTCCGGCTTTTTAGATTGATGCCAACTAATGCAATCCAAAGCTCTTAACGCAAGATAGCTGACATATTCCTGCTTCACTGACTAGAAGAAAGGAGTAGTTAGAAGCTATTAGAAAACAAAATGATGTGAGAGTACTTAATAGTCCGGCAGCCAGCACGAGTTTCTGCAGGGAACGAGGCCGACAATGAGACTTTCACAGAATGATGTGCACCTCATAGTCCGGCAGCCAGCACGAGTTTGTGCAGCGAACGAGGCCGAAAATGAGACTTTCACAGAATGATGTACACCTCATAGTCCGGCAGCCAGCACGAGTTTCTGCAGGGAACGAGGCCGACAATGAGACTTTCACAGAATAATGTACACCTCATAGTCCGGCAGCCAGCACGAGTTTCTGCAGGGAACGAGGCCGACAATGAGACTTTCACAGAATGATGTACACCTCATAGTCCGACAGCCAGCACGAGTTTCTGCGGGGAGCGAGGCCGAAATGAGACTTTCACAGAATAATGTACACCTCATAGTCCGGCAGCCAGCATGAGTTTGTGCAGCGAACGAGGCCGAAATGAGACTTTCACAGAATGATGTGCACCTCATAGTCCGACAGCCAGCACGAGTTTCTGCAGGGAACGAGGCCGAAATGAGACTTTCACAGAATGATGTACAACTTATAGTTGGCAGCCAGCACGAGTTTGTGCAAGAAACGATGCCGAAATGAGACTTGCACAGAATGCTGTGCCTCTCCCGAGTTCTACCTGTTTCCCCTTTTGTCAGACAGGATCAAGGAGAAACACATTTAAAAACATTTTTGTCCAACATGACGCCGATTGAAGAATGGAATGTCTTCAAGTCATCACCTATCCTGTTCATTCACTCCTGTCTATTAAGCTAAACATATTCAGATTCGGCAAGCCTCCTATTGTCGACAAACACAAACATTTTGAGCAATTTAATCGAAATCTTACCACATTCTCGCAGATTTTGCCAACCAGATGCATGATGATAGAACACATGATAAGAAATGGCCTGAAGACATAGGATGCCTAGAACTGTGTCTCTAGACTATTATTCAGTTGATCAGAAAAACAGGTAAAATTTCATTTTTACCAAAAACTTCAATCTGTGTTCCATTGGATTAACTTTTAGTCAATCTGACAAGAATAGGAGCTTGGCAGAATTTAGCAGACGTAGCAGATTCGTAGTAGGCATAGGGTATGCATCATTCTGTGAAAGTCTCATTTTCAGCCTCGTTCCCTGCAGAAACTTGTGCTGGCTGACGGACTATGAGGTGCACATCATTCTGTGAAAGTATCATTTTCAGCCTCGTTCCCTGCAGAAACTTGTGCTGGCTGACGGACTATGAGGTGCACATCATTCTGTGAAAGTCTCATTTTCAGCCTCGTTCCCTGCAGAAACTCGTGCTGTCTGCCGGACTATGAGGTGTACATTATTCTGTGAAAGTCTCATTCTCGGCCTCGTTCCCTGCAGAAACTTGTGCTGGCTGCCGGACTATGAGGTGCACATCATTCTGTGAAAGTCTCATTTTCGGCCTCGTTCCCTGCAGAAACTCGTGCTGTCTGCCGGAGTATAATGAAAAAGTGATCAGTAACAAACATTCTTAACATGTAGGTCTAAATGTAGGAATCACCAAATGTATGAACGGTGACAATACTGAGTAGATCAAAGTCATAATATGACTTAACATCGACTATTACATTATAATAAGCTAAGGACATGTCGCCACAAACATAGAATGATGACTTCGGATTTATTTCCAGAATATAATCGAATAACTGTGTCACAAATTGTTCTTACTGTTGCAATCTACACAAACGATATAGCGCAAACATGACAACCTAGGCCATATACCTTGAATTCGAATAGACCAAGACAGTTTGTAAGAAGGGAAAATAATTCAATTGAATCAACGTTTATTTTCATTGACACCTAAACTCAAGTTCCACCACTTTTTCTGACATCATTGATCATAGATTAAGTATATTAGGTAGAGTGGTAACTCCGCATTTATTGAATGACCAATGTGTATACACTTTCAATTTTATTAAATGAACTCGAGGGGGATACAAATGGCATTGTTACCAAATGTGAGATATGCATATTTTTGCAGTTTTGAAGAAATTACCACGGAATTGAGTGATCTAGATAATAATGCAGAGGGAATGATGGTATTTTGCAGATTCTCAGTGTCATGACATCCTTGGAGAGGTAATGCCTGTTAAATTAGCAATTCGATGGGCTCCCATTAGCCTACTTTCATGCTCAACCTCAAGAGCTTGTCTTAGGCGTGATCGTATCATAGGCAACCTGCCAGTGGCACAGCAAAATCACATAATCAAAGACAATGACTTCATTTAACTTTGAAAGATGTAAATGGGTCCACATCACTATTTAGATTTTAGAAATGAAACATAGAATTCAGTCAATCATAAAATCATACCGGTGAAAGTTGAATTAAAGACTTGAAATTTCAGCAAAGAAAGCACGAACAACTTTTTCATGAAGACTTCCATTGTAATACAATTCATGAAATTCCCTTGACAATCAGCTTGATTTCCGCTTAGTTAGGATGCTTATTAGCAAATATTCATTCCTTTTGATATCCAACTTGTTTCATACTACTTATATAGGGGCGTCATCTCGGTAGTATATAAATTGGCAGACTTTGACTTTTAAAACTGCTCAAATAATTTTTTGGACCATGGGAACGCAATCTGCGCAAAAAAAGTGAATCTTTTCATATAAAAGTTTTCACTGTATACAGATACTCTTTTGAGTCGACATTATACCTATATATCCCTACTCTGGGTTATTGATATTATCTCGAAAATATCTGCATGCTCAAAATGTTGCCGGTGTCGATTTCGGGAGTAAGCTAAGACTCCATCACAGATACAAAATGCGGCCTTGTTGCATACATCAAAGCGCGGAGTTGTAGCTTGTCAGGAAGAGGCTGGGCAATCAATTTTGCACTCATATGAAATGGTTTTAGCAGGCAAGTATAAATGGTTTGCAGTGCTAGAAATTCCTCAGATCACTCCGAAGAGCGGCCCATTCACGATAATTAGAAAATTCCTCATTCTTATCACTCTGATAAAGGATTCGCATCCATTGCTGCAGAGATGTTCTATCAGGAGTGGTGAATTCATTCATCTTATAATTATGCTTGCTTACGAAGTTTCATCAAAATTCGGTTAGTAGCTGCTTGCAGACAATATTAACTCCCCGTTTCGTTCGGCTGTCGGTTCGTGCTGCTGTGTCTTGACAGCTATATCATCCTCTATCTACGAAACTGAGCAATTTTTGAACGTTTGCCAGAGTCCTGTTCAGGAAATACTTGTAGTCCAGAAGCAATGATGTCTCCTTGCCTGTTTGTGCGTCTTCTCTTTCCATTGTTTCTTTTATGGTGATCGTGCCACAGACAAAATTTCCTGCAAGTGCGTGATGAGGAGGACTGGATATCTTCTTCAATTTCCCAGGGAGGACTACGAAAAGTCCTGAAATGTGATTGACGATTCTTAATACGAAGAACAAAGTCGACAAACTTTTGAAAAATTTATTTAAATTGTCCTGTGATAAAAGTTTTGTTTCCAATGTTCCACGTTGACCTTCTACATAAAAAATATATAAAAAACTTATGCATCTTTTTCATTCATTCTCATGTTGTTTGCCCTTCACACCTAACCACACAGCAGAAACTGTACTAAAAAAATGCAAATCAGAAAATTGTTTTTCCGACGTGTTGTTGCGAAAAATA
This sequence comes from Prostheceraeus crozeri, assembly GCA_907163375.1. Lineage (NCBI taxonomy): Eukaryota > Metazoa > Platyhelminthes > Polycladida > Euryleptidae > Prostheceraeus > Prostheceraeus crozeri. The sequence goes on along the minus strand of CAJQUW010003330.1, from coordinate 47,932 downwards.
TAGATGTATGTCTGTATGTATATTTCCAAAAGAAATGAAAATGGAGAAAATGTTATATCAGACACAGAGATGAAGTTAATGATACTAATAATTATCCACATGTTTCACAATCATGTAAGCCTACTTGTAGAATTTGCTAAATTGCTAAATTACTTGTAGAGTTTAGACGTCTGGATGTTGAACAATACCGCATGCGAAAGTGTTTGTTTCTTGGTAGACGCTCCGGAACCAGATGATGCAAAGGATGAGATTCACTTTCACATTTAAATAATAATTTGAGTGCTAAATTCTGTTGACTCGAAGCAACCTCTTTCATAGCTGTAGATGTGCAGTACTCATGACAGATAGTCCGATGTGCACGTCTAAGAAACTTATTCACTTTGTTGACGTCATCATAGCGTAAGTTTCCAAACACAGGAGAACAGTATAGAAACACAGAAAGAATAATCCCATTGAAGACATCGAACAGTTATTGCTTTGAAACACGTGGGTTTAAGGATCGGATAGCAAACAAACGCATTCCAGCTCGAAAAATGCTCACTCCAAGTCAGTCTATTTGTCCAGGTGACACCAAGAATGATGAGAGACTTAACCAGCTCAATTTCATTATAGAGAAACATAGAGCCAGCAAGCTTTTGACGTTTGATTATCATTTGTCGGCTCTTCTTACGATTTGAAATCAAATTATTCTGATAATGTGGATTTCCGGTGTCCGAAAAACTTTCTGCAAGAGTTAAGTCATCAGTAAATTTAATGAAAATAGCACAGTCGTATTCAATGTCTGGAGATGAGATGAACATGCAAAAAGGTAGAGGCCCATAACAGACCCTTGAGGCATCGATTGAAACACGCTGACAACGATAAAACAAGACCTTGTAAAAAAACCAATGACTGAAATGACGCTGATCCATGAGCTTATGAGGCGATTATGCTGAATTTTATCGAAAGCTTTAGATAAATCCAAGCAAGTCATTCTTACAAATTGGTTTGATGGAGATTCCATAAACCTGGTCTGTGTCATGCAATTGTATAAGAGCACCAACCGTAAAGCCAAGAAGTCAAAAGGCATATTGATTGACACCAATACTCTGGATGAATGAGTCTTTCAGATGGAATAAGACAACAGGCTCAAGCACTTTTGACATTATCGGCAAAAGTGAAATTCGGCGACAATCGCTTACACTTGGTTTCGACTTCTTCGGTATTGATCGTGAGAATGCATTTTTTCCAAATAGTTGGGAATTCCTTGGTCGAAATTGAACAATTGAATATATCACAAAGAGGCTCACATATAAAATCAGCACCCTCGCAAACTCGACCACTCCCATGCAGCTCACGCACAACATTCCAGATACCACACTTTTGTTCTGAGACTTTATCACTTCATGATTTCTTAGCTCTCATGATCTATGCTCGCACTTTCAATTTCAAGTGATATATGGTGTATATAAGCTCAAATGTAAATTATTATTCAAAGAATTTTTTCAACTCAAGAAGTGAGTTCTGCCTTGCGCTTCAAATTCAATATAAAAATCTCAGCAACTTGCACTACTAGTCAAAAATGAACCTCCAGCTAAATATTCTGTGTTATTCTGACTACTGGCACGAATTAATTAGAAGTAGAAGGAAGATGACTGCTGTCTATCGACGGCATTGAAAACAAGTAGGCTACATGGCGGGCGGGTCAAGTTGCTTTAATGCTAATTGCTGATCTACGTAGATTCTCTGCTGATCACCAGTGAGCCGAACACATTTCGGAAAGGAGCTAAAAGCAGACAAGTAGCGGTCAGTGTTGAATGAGAATCTGATGCTCAGCTAACCTTGGTGAAAGTCGGTCCGTGTTGGCCTTCGGTTCGATTCCAAGCTGGCAGAATATTTTTTAGAATAAGTTACCTTGATATCATAGTGCAATCCATCATTCCCGTTTCCAAATTAAATCATCATGAAGAGATTTGAGTACTATCACTACGTATTTAACTAAACGTTGATTCCGGCATCCAATCTAGGTGTGATCTGAAGATTTCGGGATATATAGATGTCAGTATTTCCAAGTATGGTCAGTGGAATGACCAGGCTTGCCGTTGGGATGAATTTACAGCCCAATACCAATGAGAATTTCCATTTGGATCCCAATAGATCCCAATATCCTGCTTTATAGCTAAAACCGTACGTAATTTGACCCCAAGTGACATCAGGGCTTACCGCCTAGGTATACCATGTGTGTTACTCTTGAATTTACGAAGGCCACGGACGTAGGCCTTGGACTAGACTGCACAGTGGGTCAGAAGCTGGCAAAACCTCAAAAAAAATTTTTTGAAATTCTTCTTGAATCAGTGTATTTATTGTTACAGATGTTCTGGCTAGCACATATGCATAAGTTTTGGTTCACCTGTTTCAATCGTTTTGATTTTACAATATTTTAAATGTCTGTTGTATTCAAATTACGTTTCGGTTCGTGAAATTTACAGATTGGGTCCTGGAGATCTCATCCATAAATCAGTTGGTAAGTGATCATTTTGATCAATTTTTACTTTAGTTTAGTCAACATATGTGTTAATTCTTTAAATCGGAGTGGTTAAATGGAGGCTCTCATTATTTTTTAGTAGAAAAAACTTAGTTTTCTCTAAAACAGCATGAAGAATTGATTAGTTAAATGTACTAAAATTCATAAAAACTATGCGCGCTTTCTGAGTTCTGTCGAATTCCGTCCTTAAATTACATTTAAGATTTGTAATTCAGTATACCAAACAATATTAATAAGAAATATTCTGCCAAGCAGTGTCTATTGACGTCTTATACCACAATGATTGATCGTCTTTACCAGGATGACATATGAGAAAAATAAGGAAAAAACTTTGTTGCACATTGAGTTCGAACACAAGCCCTGCTACACGCAAACCGTAAGCACTATCCGTTATGCCATACCGATCCTTTTGACACTTTCATGAAGCGCTTCAGGTGAATCTTTCATCAAGTCACAACAACTGCTACTCACAACACTATAGCTGCATATCAATTGTAGTGATAATTCGTAAAAAACCTGCGAGAAACCTAATTAAGAATTTTATTCTTTCAGATTGATTCACCATTCGGTATGGACTAGAAGAGCCTGGTATCCTACCTTTTTGATAACAAGACATCTATTCAAAGCGAAAACGCAATAACACAATTGACACAACACATTAAAGACACGACAAACTTACAACTTCCTGATGATATCGATAAGGTCATTACTGAATTCATATACAAGGTACGCATTAGATGGCAGAAGGCAAGTAGAACGAAGGATGTTTTTCTAAAACAAAATGAATCCTGGCTTTCTGAAATGCTATTCAAGAGTGGTGCCGGTAATACGATTAAGGGTGGAAGACCCTCTGTAGAATTTGAGTCGGCGTCTACTAGGACAAAAAATCGAAAGGTCACGGGTATTGTGAGTGAATATTCTTCAAACGAACTCTTATACGCATCAAGCATGAGGTTAAGAATCGAACAGAACACTGAAAAAGCTAGAGAAGTGAGAAATTAGATTTCTGATGAACACCAGACCAGTCCAGAAGAGGCTCTAGCTCTCATACTAGACACTAATCTAACAAAATCCAGTTATCAACTACTGAGAAACCATGCAGTAAGACAAAACTGGAACATATATCCAACATATCATACTATCAAAGAAACTAAAGTCCAATGCTACCCAGAAGGCATCAGCGTGGCAGATTTCACTTGTGGGATACCTATCCGAAACTTGTTAGATTATACTCTTCAAAGGATATTTCTGGCTCAGAGAGAAGTCCTGACATCCGAAAGTATTCCAGAATTTAATCGCTTGTCGTTCAGATGGAAAATCGGGTTCGATGGAGCTACCGGACAATCAGTTTACAAACAGACTTCAATCGAAGAACGACAACTTGCTAATGAAAGCAGTTTATTTCTAACATGTGTTGTACCTCTGGACATTTCTAGTTTTGCCAATGGAAATCGAACGATGATCTGGCGGAATTCAAAGCCATCATCTACAGACTACTACCGTCCGGTTAGATTCAAATATGAAAAAGAAGCAAAAGAAGTAGTCCAACAAGAGTTTGAAAGGATAAAAAACGAAATGAATGAAGTACTTGAGACCAGAACTTCTATTAATGGCAAGGACATCACTGTTCATCACGTCTTGCAATTGACGATGATAGACGGAAAAATACATACCTACATCTCTGATGTGACCAATTCAATGCAGTGCTGTAGCATATGCGGTGCTTCATCAAAAGAGATGAACGACATTGACAGACTGTTAGAAAAGTCTTATGACAGCAGCAATCTTAGATACGGGATTTCGATCCTGCATGCGTGGATACGATTTTTTGAAACTGTGTTGCATATTGCATACAAATTGCCAATCAAAAAATATCAGGCAAGAACATTGGCCGAGAAACGTTCTGTAGAAGAGAGATAAAAAGAAATTCAGAGACAATTCCGAGAGAGAATGGGTCTTGTAGTTGATCAACCTCGAACAGGAGGGTCTGGAACGTCAAATGACGGCAACAGTGCGAGAAGTGTTCCAAAACTCGAATGTAGCTTCTGAAATCCTACAGATCGATCGCACACTACTCGAAAAACTACATGTCATCCTCATCACAATTTCATGCACCTCTGACATACACTCAGAAAAATTCAAATCACACTGCATTCAAACAGCAAGATATTACACGCAACATTACAAATGGTATCCCATGCCACAAATCAGTACACAAAATCTTATTACACGGACATGCAATCATAGAAGTGTGCAGTTTGCCTCTCGGGATGTATTCAGAAGAAGCGCAAGAGGCCTCAAACAAATATTTCAAGAAATACAGGTATGTCTATAGATAAAATTCCGAAATTGCCATGTTGTGCTTCTGCACGAGCTCTTGATCTTAAAATTGTCTGTGAAATTAGTTAATAATATTATTATACTTGTGCTATTACGGATGCATGAAAGAGTTTTTTTTTAATTTCCAGAGGACAATTTACGAGGAAGACATCATGGTCATCGACTAACCATGATCTCATGAGAAGGTTGCTGTGCAATTCGGACCCCCTGATCGCAACTTTTCGCAATAATCGAAATACAAAGAAATTGGCTTTGTCATCAGATGTACTTTCCCTTCTAAAGGAGCCCAATGAGCTACATTTCATTTGGTTTGATTTGATTTGATTGATTGATCAAATTTTCCGTGCGTATGTTGTAGACTACACAGTAAAATTGTTCCAAAAATATTGGTTTTACATGAAAGGTATGGGTCAATGAATATAATACGCTTTATACACAAAATCGCAAAGCTGTATCTAACACAGTTTTCTGGTTGCTATGCAGAAATAGGTCCCTAGCAACCTTTGCTAAGGGAAAACATCAGCATTAAATCCGGCGCTATCGATTTAGTTAGAATTCATGTCAAGTTTTTATATCTCGTGATAGCAGCTCAACAGCAAGTTTTGTACATACAGTTTTAATATCTATATGTACATGGTTTTCTGGTTGCTATGCAGAAATAGGTTCCCTAGCAACCGTTGCTAAGGGAAAACATCACCATTAAATCTGGCGCTATCGATTTAGTCGGAATACATGTTAAGTTTTTTATCAACAGAAGCTCATAGCCGAGGAGAAGGTTTTGTCCCGTTTTGCGGGGTTTTGACCCACTGTGGACTGGCGTTAATAGTAATAGGGTTATTAATTGATTTTACACAATATTGCATAATAGGCGTATTGTATGGATAAATTTCGCACCAAAACTGCCTTCACCCAAGAGCTTATAGGGACCTATGTGTATAGGTAATATGCATGTATGAACTACAAACATACTTGGTATTGATTAAGCTTATATGGGATAATGCGGTGCTAATAGACAGCTCGCTACACGGGCTGGCACGTACATTAGGGAAGATGCAGTAGACAGCGGTTTATACGGTTAAATAGGCCTGAATAGCTTACAAGGTATAGGTTAATTACAGAAGCGCATGACAACGTACAGGCGAATTGAATAAGCCTGTACATACTGTAATATTAAGGTTTAACTGTACCTCAATATTACGGTCCCAATATTTACTAACCTACGACTGCAATCCCAAGCTAATAGTGTTGAATAAAACAACAACTGGTGAAAGTAAGATTCAATTAATCAAGATAAATATAGTTTTGGACAACGGCATAAAAGGGTTTCCGAGTCTCACCGTAACCGGGAGCGGAAACTTAATTAAGAAGATGGTTAGCAACTCTGTGTCTCACCTTTGAGAGATAGGGAGCAGAGTTACAAGTTAGTTAAATGTTGTCACTTCAACGCAGTCGTCACTCAAGCCGTTGTTGTTTGGTCGTCGACTCCGCCGTTTATATATCCTCTTCTTGCTTGTTTGAATGATGATTTCGTAATGATCCTGCTCACTTGCATTGGACATGAGATTGTTTTTGGTCTCCGCGCGCGGGCTGTTCCGCCATATGTTCATTTGTCTTTCCTTCTGCCCACGTCCAATGTTTATTACCAATGTTATTACCAATGCTTAGCGGCCCATTTATTTCGCAATATGTTGAAATCTCAATAGTTTTGTAACTACACGTTTTGTTTGCTCATTTTGTATTCCTTCGCGGATTTACTTGTTGATCGACTTTCGACTGCTGGACTGTTGTGTAACCTGATCCTAATGGAATGATAGCTAATATTAATTTAATTTCATTATTTCTAGCCGACAGGAATTTGTCCTAATTTCCTAATTACTACTATAGGGGTTACCTTTTTCAGCAGCACTATTTTTCGCAACTAGGGAATAGAGTAGGCCACAGAGTAGGGTTAAAGCTGACTGTGTCAATTTGTGTGAATCACACTAAGAGCTTGAATTCGAAAGAGGCAAGGTCACACTGAAGATACAGGAAGATGAACTGCTCAGTACAACCCAAAAAAATTTGCAACGTACTGATTAATGTCAACGATCTATTGGGATTTATTGGGATTGTGGTGGATTTTTGGTAGCCCAATCCCAACGGCAAGCCTGAGAATGGCGCCCCACGCATAGGAGTGCCCAGCGGTGGACCTTAGAATTCCAACTGATTCATTAATATCATCTGAATTGCTGCATTTTCAGTGTAACAACAATGACAGTTTTAAGAAACGTAGGCCTACTATTGAAATCAATGGATTAACAGAAAGCGCCTTTAAAACGACATATTCAAAAATGACTTTGCATTCGAGCTTCAGACAAATTGTTTCTTTGTTTTGAAATATGACTTTAAACAGGATCTTTGTGCTCTGTGATAAAGGTGGTTGCAAAACCTTCTGCTCTCCAAACATACTTTTTATAACGGTGACTTTAAATATGTTTTCAAATATTCATTTGAAGCACAATGTTTTTGAACTACATGACACACATTCTAGTAATAAGTCAAGCCACTCTCGATCCACTAATGAAATCGGCATAATTGCGCATGAATTAAATCAAACTATTAAACTTATTGTGGACAAATTATCTGCCCTGAGTTGTGAGGAAATCGATTCAAGGTGCAAGTTCCTCTTTCATGGGCATACAGACTATAGACAGCAATTCGGATATCTATTGCACTCTATACTTGTGCATTTTAGGATTTCTTTGTATACTCTATGACATTAAAAACGATCCACTTGATATAGAAAATCTTAATGGACGACTTTAATTTCATACTGCACTGACCAGGATGTCTACTTTGTATGCATCAAATTTGTCATAGTAATATAAAGCAGCTGTCCATTGTCGATATTTTTGGCATAGTTGATGCATTTCAAATTCGACCTTTTATCACTATCAAGCAATTCTTTCTGACTAAATTTTGAAGCAAAAATGTCGCAATCAGAGTTTGTAAAAGGAATGGCTGTTGGAATGCTACGATGTGGAAAGAGTTGTAGGTTTGTTGGACGGAAGTTGGGTGTGTCACACTCTACTGTGAGCAGGTGGTGGAGTCGATAGAACAATGATGGAAATGTTAAAAGAAGGAAAGGATCAGGGAGACCGAGATTGACAAACAATGCTACCGATAGGAAGTTGGCTATCTCAGCAAAGCGCAATCGCTTTCAGAGTGTTCCTCGACTGGCCATCAGCTGGAAAGCTGCAGCAGGAATTGCATGCAGTATACGAACAGCATATCGCCGTCTAGCAGAAGCGGGACTGAGATCATACCGACCTGGTGTAAGAATTCCTCTAAGTAAGTAATGCGAGAATTTCACACAATGACATTGTTTCACTGCCAATTTTTTTCTCCGTAGGTCTCGAACACAAGCGAAAGCGTGTGGAATGGTGTGAGCAGCATCTGTCGTGGAGCACAGAGGAATGGCGTCAAGTGATGTGGACGGATGAATCCCGTTCCACTTTGGATTTTCACGATGGTCGCGTTATAGTGCATCGAATGGTTGGTGAGAGGTATTTACCCTGCTGCATATCTGAGCATGACCGCTATGGTGGTGGTAGCGTGATGATCTGGGCCGGTATCTGGTACGGAGGTCGAACTGTCGCAGTCATTGTGTGTGAATGGGAACTTGAACGGAGAGCGATATTTATCGAATATCATATCTCCAATCGTCATCCCAACGGTAAATGAACTCAACCCCATATTCCAGGATGACAACGCTCGACCACACAGAGCTCATTGTGTAACAACAGCGATAGTGAGATCTGGAATTCGCATCCTCCATTAGCCTTCACGCTCCCCCGACTTGTCTCCGATCTAACATGCTTGGGATGAACTTGGTCGGAAAGTGAGAGATGCATATGATCATCCGCCATCAACACTGACAGCTCTTTCAGAGAGACTCATCGATCAATGGTCATTGATGGATCAGGAACGGCTTGATCATCTTTGCTACTCGATGCCGATGAGACTTCAAAGCTGCATTTCAGTGCGGGGAGGACATACTCGGTACTGATGTCTCCCATTTATTCAAATATAGTTTTTTATATAAAATGCTATCTTATAATTCATGAGTGTGAGTGGATTAAAGCTCATATATTTGAGTGGAGCAGTTTTTATGTCAGGCAGTATATGTGCATCAATAAATTTTATTCAAGCATTCCTATGTAACCATGAAACCTTGTATCTATGTATATATTTTACCTTTGAAATAAAGATCGTAATCTAGCCAGTCATGGCTTTCGGCTGCAACTCAAGACTCATAACGTTTGCAAAACATTAGCAAATCCAATAGAGAGCCGTCCTCAAACTTGAACAATTTTAAGCACAAATATTCTATGACAGCTTTAGACACTGCGTTTCACCATACAGGGCGAATCCATTTGATGGATTTGCCCTACAAGTGTTCGTCAGTACGACTCGGAATGGTCCAGACTAGCTTAAAATATTTGTAATAGACGCTCTACAATCTTTACGATCATCAGGCGTGCGACATAGTCAGGATAGATAAACACAGAGCAGCTCGTTGTGCAGTCCTTCAGCTTGCTCATCCATTCGAGAGATTTTAAGCTACTTTGGGTCATTCCAAGCCCCACTGACGAGCCCTTGTAGGGAGAAAAGGGCAGCGTCTACTGCTGCCAAGGAGTTTTTGCGCTTAAATAGTTCAAGTCTGTATAGTTCCATAAATAATTCTCAATCTTTCTATTCTATGCCAAGGCGAAAGGGCATTCTGCAATCTTCATAATTAGCAAATCTGCATGTGGGGGTTATGATCATAGTATGCATGTTGATGTGAAAGAGACACTAATGTGCATTGTTATCAATGTTCTTGACTGCCTTGACAACATGTATGATTCGTAAAAATGGTGTGCGTGTTTAATGCTATGATGGAAACTCCCATAGACATCTCACACACAACTCTGTCTAGTTTCTTCTATGATATCTAGAGCGAGCACCCGCGCTATAGAACTATCTCAAACGTTCAAAGAGTGAATAGAAACATCATTTTTACCTCACCTAGCCAATTTCATTGAGAAGGCATATATTGCAAAAAAATCGCCGATTTCTGATCATTCAATAATCGCGGTGATTGATTCCGTTACACGATCGTGTGGAATCGATTAACTGCTCCCGCCACTGGTTTAAGGCAGAATAATGTATTGATAACAGATATAAAGTTGACCACTTCATTTGAGACTGGTTTTATGTCAATAAGCTTCAGATGCGTAAACTAATGACGCTCTAGGCCTAATTCAAAATGGTCGCAATCATTTCGAAAATCTGCTGTAACTCGAAAGCAAATAAATTTAAGGCCTAAGTGTTTAAATGGTGTCAACATCTAAGACACAATCTCTAGAAAGTCCGCGATTCCCTTTAAAATACAAATAAATGATTCGCAGCAGTTTATGTATTGAGGGGAGATATAGGCCAGCAGAATTTGAGGGTCTGCAACGATTACCTGTAACGATGACACACTGGCAATAGTTTCAGCGAAACTGTCAGATAGAAAACAGCGTCTGAATTTAACTAAATTCAAAAGTTCAAGCCGGAGCTTTTTCTGTCGTCTCCGCTTCCAAACTGGTACCACGACTCCGCCTTCGAAACCATGATATCAATAAGCATTTTTAAATAGACAAATTGAATACAGGCATTGAGGACAACAGAGCGCAAGAGAGTGATTATTGATGTCATTTCTCGTTATTATCGTAGACATATAATTTGAGAGATCTGCCTCTTCCAGTCAAGATAGCGGGAAGATTCAAAATTCCACCGAGTGCTATTGAAATTCCAGCAATGATGAAACTTGTGCGATATGTCGGATCGATTTCATAGAAGAATGCGGTCAATGGTCCACCAGAAAAGCTACCAATAGCGGCTGCGAATGCAATCAACCCGACTCCAGACGCAACCTTTTGAGCTCCGAAAATGATGACAATGATCTCAGCATACAATGACCAGATACCTGTCAAGAAGCCAATAAGTGCAGTAAAGATTGCCAATTCCAGTCGTCATTCGGTTGTGTGGTGCAGTGCCTCGAGGGCATAGTAATCGATCCGAGTTCCTTTGTTCGATACCCGTGCATTTTGGCTTACGACTGATTGGCAATTGTGAGTTCACTATGGCGAAGTCAACACGGTCTGGATCACTAAATGTTTCCTTTTCTCTGGAAGATATCCAGAAATTGATCATAAAATCTGAAGAGAAAGTTCTGTCTCGACTTGACGAAATATCTAAGAGAATAGCGAATATGGAAGCTAAAATTTGCTCGATTCAGGAGGACCAGGTGAAACACAAGATTGAATTGGACAACGTGAAAGATTTGGTAATACGACAACAAAAGCAGATTGAACACCATGAATTCAAACGTCGTAAGTTCAATTTGATTTTCAGTGGCGTTCCAGAATCGTCAATGAGGATCAATGACAAACGCCTAGAATCCGATCTATCCAAGATTCGATATCTCTGTAAAGACACTGACGAGTCGTTCGAGGACGATACACTTGTTTCGGTAACCAGGCTTGGTCGATCACAAAGCAATCGAAATCGATTGATTCAAGTGAAGTTCGATGACCTGAATGCCAGAAACATAGTTTTTCATGGTCAAAGGAAAATTCGCTCCCAAGAGCCTATTAAGTCATCTTTTGGTACGGTGCACATCAATAGCGATTCTTCTTTCCTGATTCGAAAAGAAGAGAAGCGGCTGCGAGAGGTTATGAAAGAATTATAGCGAGCATCATCTCCCAGTGACAATATTTATATCAGAGGTGGAAAATTATTTAGAAACTCCGAAATTGTGCACAAAATTGATATTGCTGCCCAACTTTTCTGAGAAATATCAAGTTTTCGCCATTTATCAAATGACTTCAGCAAGCAGGAAGCTCTCATCACATGTTATTCATTTTTTGTTACGAATAGGTATCCTCACAGTAATTTTTCTGAATTACCTATTTATTCGATTCGTCCCTTCAAACTACATGTTGGTCATTGTCGCAAAGAAAATAGGGAACACCTGAACTATGTTGATATCGCTTCTCAACCTGTTTGTTTGCCAAGCACCCTGAGTTTTCTGTATTTAAATGCCCGTTCAATTATAAGTAAAATGGACATTTTGCGCTCATGTATGTTTAGTTATAAACCGTCAATTGTCTGCGTAACTGAAACTTGGGCATCACCTGATATTCCGGACTGCTTTTTTGAATGTTGATGAATACTATCTGTTTAGATGTGATCGAAGACTCAAGAGAGGTGGTGGTGTAGTGATTTATATTTCAAATACTTTGAATTGTAATCTGTTGAATGATCACTCAGTTTCTGGTGCGGAGGCATGCACGGTTAAGATTTTTGACGACTGCAGTACTGTAATTGTGTCATGTATTTACCGACCATCTAGCTATGATCTGCGCAACAGTGATCTACTTGATTATATGGAACAAGTGGGTAGTATTCAATGTAATGATATGGTCATTTGTGGAGATTTTAACAGTCCCGAAATTGATTGGTCCGATACAAGACCTTCAATGAATTCTAATGCTCTCCTTGACTGGACATTGAACCATTTCCTGACCCAACATGTGAAATCCCCAACTCGTCCACTATCGAACTCTATTTTGGATCTGATTTTTGCTCCAGATAATAGCAGGATTTTAAATCTATCAATCCATGAACGGTTTGGTACATCGGACCACGCCTTGTTGTCATTTGAACTTGTAACAAATGTCACTCAAGTATCTTCGTTCAAACCTAAAGTGTACTTATTTTCGAAGGCTAACTGGAAGGCATTTCGTGATGCGTTGCGCGCGTCTTCTTGGCCGACAGGATCCTCGGGTGACGTGGACTTTCTCTGGAGACATTACCTAAGTAACATCAAGAATGCTGTAAAAACTTCTGTACCAATGGGATATAAGACTTATTGGTCTCCTCTTAACCTTGGTTCGCAACGCTTTACGCCGACATCGACGGGCGTATCGTGCCTCCTGTGATTCCCCCTCCATTGCGAATGAAATTATGCTTAAATATTCACAGGCTATTTTGGTTGAGACTATCAATACAACTGTAATGAAACACGATCAAAATCTTTCTGGAGTTACGTCAATACCAAGCTCAAAACAAAGATGGAGTTCCCCTCAATGAAGACTGGTGATGAAAGTTTGATAACAGATCCAAAATGTATCGCAAATTGCTTCAACGAAACATTTAGTTCATATTTTAATGAGAAAGCGACCGTACCGGCGTTATCAAGTTCATCCTCTCACAACAGCAGTGAAGTCATTTTGAACTCTGTCACTTTTTCGCCCACAATTGCTAACCATTTTATCAGCAAATTGAATCCCTCCATCTCATGTGATGCTGACGGCTTGTGTTATTTGCTTCTAAAGAAAGGTGGGATGTTTTTGTCTTCTAAACTGTCTGAATTATTTAATTGTCTCATTGCGTCATGTTCAATCCCCGAATCCTGGAAAAAAGGGATAATCAGACCAATTTTTAAATCTGGTTCTAAGGACATTTTTAAAAAGTACCGCCCAGTAACAATTTCGAGCTGTATTAGTCGTCTCATGGAACGAATTGTGTCACATCATATGATGAATTTTTTCGGTGCTAACAGTTTGCTGGTAGAGTCTCAGCATAGTTTTCGTCCAGGACGGTCAATTGAGACCGCATGTTTTGTATTTTATGATCTCCTAACTAAATGTTTGGATCAGGGTTTGTGTGTTGACGCAGTTTTCATGGACTATTCGCATGCTTTCGATGCTGTTTCACATGATATCCTGCTTCAGAAATTGTATGTACATGGTATTCAGGGTAATTTGCTGTCCTGGATTTCTGCGTTCCTTGAGCGATCGTCGTCAAGTGGTGCAGATAGCAGGTAATTATCCGATGAGAAGAAAATAACCAGTGGAGTTTTTGCAAGGATCAGCATTGGGCCCGACACTTTTTGTGGTATATACTAACGATGTCGACGACGAGCTACATCACTGCGAATTAGTTAAATATGCAGATGATATCAAAATTTGCACATGCCTTTCCCTGGGATTCTGATTGCGCCTCAAAATGTGTGCAAGACGATCTAGAGCATTTGTTGAAATGGTCATCTGCCAACAAACTGTCATGGAATACCACAAAGTCTTGTGTGATGAGTTTTGGCAGGCGAAACAATGAATGTGATTACTTTGCTGATGACACGAAACTTTCCATACGGCATGCCTTTAAAGATCTTGGTATTATGATTTCCAACCCTATCAGTTTTAATGGACATATTAATTCTATGATTACGAAGGCCAATCGCGTGCTTGGAGTTATTCAAAAATCATTCCGTACCCGAGACAAATTGGCTATGGTGAATCTATACAAGGGCCATGTCCACAGCAGTCTCGAATTTGGATCCATTATTTGGTGCCCCGGTTATGACAATGCCATCAACTATATTGAGAAGGTCCAAAAACGTTTTCAAGATATTTTAGTGATCTAAGGGATCTTGATTACAGAGGTAGACTGAATCGCCTGGGTCTACTGCGCCTATCATCTAGGCGTATTCGATATAAATTGATTTTTCTCTATAAGGTGATAAATGGAATGTATGGTTTTGTCTCTGATGATTACTTCCAACTGTCTACTCAGCCAGGTCGCATCAATTCCTTTTGTCTGCTGAAGCCTTTATCTAAGCATAGATATCGCTCCAATTTTATTACGGTGGATGTGGTGGATTATTGGAATATGATGACAGACGATGAAGTGAAAGTTGATTCGGTTCAAAAATTTAAACGTTCAATCAATTCCTACTTCAAACGGATGGACATTTGGTAGTTACAGCAACGTCGGTGATATAGTCTTTTCCTAACGTAACGCATTTTCACTATTGGCGTGACTCCTATTGTTTTCAGTTATGCCCTTCATGGGCAGATATTTGTCACTCTCAGTTTGTATTATCTCTGTACTACTATTTGTGCTTGACAAATATATTATTATTATTATTTATTTATTTTTTTTTTAGTCACGACCTCAGACAATGATGGTCAGTGTATACATCTCAGGATCTCGGAGTCCTACCAGGACTCAGAGAGATCAAGAGTGCGCCTAAGAATGTAGACACTGCCAAGTAGAGCAGCCTTCAGTAACTGAGGTACTCGGTGTCGACCGGGGATTTCGTTCAGGTATGTGGTCTAAACTTGTTTTGAGTGAGGGGCTCCTAAGGCTCCAACAACTACTGGCAACCCACTGTTTGACATGAATCTTCCACAGTTTTTGTAGCTCAATTTTCAAGTCTTGATACTTAGAGATCTTCTCCCAGCTTGTTCTTTGCTTCTTGTGTTTCCTGTCCTCTGGTACGCGCTATGTCAATTATAAATCCCATTCTTTTTATCCTTATTGACAACTACGACATCTGGCCTCCTTGCTGTGATTCTCTTGTCCTGTTCTTATTTCGAAGTCCCCATAATATCTTCACTGAATCCGTTTCAATAACTGGTCTATGTTGGGAACCGTGTTTCCATGGTTCTGTCGTAACGTTGATGTTATACTGGTAGGCAGATATCCCTATGAATTTGTTTTGGGCAACCTCATTGTGACGGTTCAGATAACTCGCTTGGTGCCAACTTTAGAGCAATCCTGTAAAGTATGTGAGATACTGTCTCATCTGCTGACATTGCGCATTTTGCATCTAGCATCAGATTGCTTATTTTTAGTATGTAAGTGGAATGTGCTTTCGTCTTTATCGCTTGGTCCTGTGCTGCTGTTAGTATCGCCTCAGTTCTCATCTTCAGATTGACAGATTTCAGCCAACCGTAAGCAAGCTTTCCTTGACTTACTTCTTCCATTTGTCTTGCGTAATTGACCATGCACTTACTTTATCCTTCCATCTTTTTGTACCGATCTTCTATCTTGCACCTTCCTCTTCCATTCTTCGGAGGTTTCTTGCCGTTGCCCGTACAGATCGCCTGATTTAGCCACCGCCTGCATTGGGTCGTCTTCTTTATCATTGAATGTATACCTGCCTAGCTCACATTCCGGGTCTTCTTGTTCTATAAACCTCTCTTAGGTCTTTCAGTCCCCATTACCCTCCCCGATCCCGAGGTAGTAGAGGCGTCAATGTCAGCCTTGAATGTAATCCTTTATACATTGTTTTAGTATTTGCGATGTCTTTCGGTTTTAATTCATTGAGGCTCTTGCACTGTTCCATTTCAGCACACCACCATGGTCACCTAATCAACACAGGGGCAAGGCATTATACATTTAT
This sequence comes from Prostheceraeus crozeri, assembly GCA_907163375.1. Taxonomy (NCBI): domain Eukaryota; kingdom Metazoa; phylum Platyhelminthes; order Polycladida; family Euryleptidae; genus Prostheceraeus; species Prostheceraeus crozeri. The sequence continues at coordinate 31,805 of CAJQUW010003330.1, read as the reverse complement.
GGTCTCAATTATAATTCTTCGCAAACAAGTTTGATTTCAGTATTTTCTTCAATCTCTTCTTGAACTCCTGACTTGCCCTTGTCGGTGTCACTTTATCAAGGTTCGTATGGTGTTGAAGGATTCCGAGATATTCATTAGTCCTACTTTTGGAAACATACCTTTAGTATGAAACACATATCATCGGACTTGATATCCCTTCTGTTTGATATGAACTTCGTCCTCGATGGCTGATGATTTAGTCGCGCACATTTTTCGAGTCCGAAATCTTAATATTGATGTCATCGCTCGTATGTTTTTCCACGGTGTTGATTAGTTCATTGAAAGTCGCTTTCTGTGTTTTTCCCTTACCCGTACAGTTTCAAATCGTCCATATATAGTAGATGGTTGATCTTTGTTTGTCCATTTGCTAGCTTATATGATCTATCTATGTGTGTGCAGGACTCTCACGTGAGAGGGTTCATTGCAAAGGCCCGAAACATGAGATGGTCGCCCCCAGCGAGGAAGCCTTGGAAGATCCCTCTGCTCTTTGATCTTTCAAAATTGTGTTCCAACACATCTTCATTTCCCTATCGATGTCAAAATCTGTCTCACTACCCACTTTTGTCACATGGATGCTGTAATTACTTTTTGTACAGCAACTTTTTTAGCTTTGTGTACATGTCTCAACGTGCATATTGATAATCCAAGAATGTGGAATGGAATCGAAAGCCTTGAGATAAATCGAATACCCCATGGCCATAGACAAGCTTCTTCTTCCTTCGCTTACTGCTTTCACTGGTGATCGTTCTGTCTATGGCAAGTATGTTCATCTTGGCTTGTTGTCACAGACCTCGAATACATCGTTGGACAGGCACCCTTTTCGTGTTATCCACGTATATGCATTATGTTCTTTGATTTAAGTACGTGTTTTCATTGATCCTTGTTTGGCAATTATATCTGGTGAATAGCTTTCAGACACGTGTTCAGGGAGACTTGTTTATGGGCCTGAAGCTTGTCCGAGGGTCGGCTCGGCCTTTGTTTTACGGTTATTCTTGATTATTATTATTCAAATTCGATGCATGAGTCACTCAAATGCTACCAAAACTGATATAAATCAACTATATTGCATAGATAAAGATGATTAAAAAAACGTACAATCTTATCAACAGACATCAATCATGCATCACTAGCAATTTCCTCAAAACAGACGGACATCTTGTCTTGTTTACATTTCTTTGGGCTTGAGTGCAAAGGCTAACTTAACGACTTACTTAGTGATGAAATATTCATCACCCGAAATTGATAATTGAAAAATGCAGGAGACGATCGAACAGTCCGATGCAAAACCCATGCCAGTCAGTAATATCCATACGTGATCAACACCCAGAACTTAACTACTTGGCGCTACAGAATGAAACTCGCAAGCTAAGACCAACTGTAGATAAACACCGCTCCGAACACCCAACACTGTGATCCGAATGCCAAAAAGTCTTCGAATCAAATATTGCTGAAATTGGTGAGAAGCAGCGAAGTGACCATGTTTGTGCGATTTGACTGTCCCCAAGCGTGCTTTAGAGTTGGAGATTCGTCAAAGTGATCGAGAAATAGAAAAATAGAAATGTCGAATATGATGTAGTAATAGGACACCACGCACAGAGACCATTCGACCGTTGCAAACACATGATAGGATTAGAAAATGCCCACAATACCATCAATATCAGGGGACCTTCACCGCCAGAGTCATGTTGAAAGTGCTTTCGCTCTCTAACCACACATCAGGTGACATGCTGCAAGCTGATAGCGACACGTATGCAATAGTTTATCCAGCAGGATGACTATCAGCATCAATGATGGCCCTGCCAAGGGCGTCTGATTATTGCAAATCAAGATCATTCCTGTCATACAGCCAGATGGACTGATGAGGCCAAATGCATGGTGTATGATGAGTTAATAGATGCTCATATATTGAGTTAACTATGTCCTGATCGGTGTGCTGAGCAGAGAACCATTCTGTCGCGAAATATTGAAGTTAGTGAATTAGCGAACTGTGGGAGAGTCACACCTCTAATCAACATTATCTTCCAATTGACCTCCTTTTTGGCGGACGCTTTGCGCTCCATTGAAGCTAATACCTCTGAAAGGCGTGGCACTCTTTCACCTAGAAAACTGCTCTATAAGTCATGACACTTCAGCAAAAGTCACCCAGTATACATGAGGAAAAGTAGAACCAGTAGAAGAAGATTGCAGACTTTTAATTTGAAAGTCATGGAAAATAGTTTGCATCTTTTAGTAGAACATCTCATAGATTGGTTTGTTTATCACGATTAGTGGGCAGAAAATGACGAGTAACTTGTGGTAATGTACTAACACAGCGGGCGATCAGTCACAAGACTTGTTCAGATCAATATAAGAGTAAATAAGTCACTGAATAGTGATTGACATTTTATTGAAATCCTATGAAGTTTGCTCTCTCAATAGATTTTGATTCATGAAAAGTTACTAAAGTCAATTTCTGCAGATGTGAATATATTTGAAATATATACTGATGATATATATATATATATATATAGTATATATACCTCGTAATTGAAAAAGTGAAACAACTTGTGCCGCGGGTACTCAGATTTTTATTTATCCAATTTACGGTATAATTGCTCCTTTCATATTAAGTTGAGCCACTATGTCAAAGAGTGTGTTTCTCACGGTATTATATATAGTATCATATATATAATTCAATATATATATATATTATATAATATATATCTATATATATATATATATATATAATCTTAATATATATTGATCATTATATACTCCATTGACAAAAATTTTGAAGCATTTACTTCTTTAACTTCTTTCTTTTTGACTGGTTCTTAATATATACATGAATGTATGATACCATTGATAAATTTGAGTCCTCATCCTCCACCAAGTCGCTAGCACAGAAAAACAACGCATGTAGCAGATTCAACTTTAATAGTGCGTGTGCCCCCCTCTAGCTCCAATACATTCAGTAATCCGAGATGGCATGGATTCACAAAGTTTCTGAATGAACAATAGCAACCGCTTCCAGGCGACCTCGGACAATCGATCTAATGATTCAATGCCTCCGGCTTTCTCGAGGTCGAAATGATATTTCAATGCGCCTTGCTCTTGGCACCACCATGAAAAATGGCTTAAAAACAGCAATTCGAAGACTGGGTTCGATTCCCAGCCGGCAAGCCATTTTTCATGGTGGTGCCAAGAGCAAGGCGCATTGAAATATCATTTCGACCTCGAGAAAGCCGGAGGCATTGAATCATTAGATTTTCTGAATGAAGGATGTTTCAAGGAGAAGCCACTGCTCTGTCAGTCTTTGAGAGAGAATCTTCAGGGACACTGGTGGAAGTGAATAGCGGTCTCTCACTCGCCGCCCAAGCTCGTACCAGACTTGTTCAATCTCCTAACAAGGGTTTGAATGTTCAATCTCCTAACAGTGGCACTGACAGCCGAGCAGTGATATGGTCTTGCGTTGTCGTCTTGGAAGACGAGATCCTCCACCCTGACCACAGGGTCAACAACAGGAAGCACAATTTCATAGAGGTACCTCTCTCCAGTCAACGTGCTTTTGATGATGACTGCTGTCGTTCGTCCGCCATGCCAAATGCCACCCCACCCCAGCATAACACTTTCAACCACCATATTTGTCGTGTTCTTTAATACAGCATGGGGCAAAGCGGTTCACCTGGAAGACGATGCACTCTGACACAGACCGTCATTGAAATCCAGAGTTCAATTTCGAGTTCTCGATTCAATCGGTCCACGAAGACTTTCGTCTTCCTACAGTGATGGTCATTCCACATGAGCGATGGGGCATCCACAACACCAATGGCATCTCGTCTTCTGCGGTGCTCAAAACTCCCATCAATGGAATTAGGACAGCTGGTCGACGCGATTGAATTCCAGCTTCTCGCAATCTTCGGTAAGGCGGAGCCCGTTCGAGCAAACGCTATAGTCTATATTTGCCGAAGGCACTCATTGCAGTGTACGACTAACCTTTGGGACTGAAAACAAATCCATATCCTCTATTGCAGCTAAAACCTAGACGCGCGTCTGTCCCTCCTGCAGACTTTCTTGGTCGACCCAGATCTCCTTCTGCTTTCCATCGTCACCACCACTTCCAAACAAACGGGACTCTCGATAGTTGCCTAGCCTCTTCCTCAGGCACACTCTCACAACTTTCTCACCCTCAACGAATTTCCCATATCCAATAGAAGCTTATTAGTCTCCCTGGTAAATGGCAGCTGATCGGTGTGACACATTTATATGTTTACAAAGAAGGCTGGA
>CAJQUW010003330.1:0-22500 GCA_907163375.1 Prostheceraeus crozeri | reverse complement strand
TGCAATAAACTCGCACACATGCTGACTCGCAATCTTCTTCGTGCAGCTCTTGTGTTGCCTGTGCAATTTGTTTTAGGAAAGAACCCGTAGAGATCAAATGTTCTCGTAAATTATATTGTGTACATAAACCGTCTTGAGAACAGCTTGTAGCTGAAAGCTGCTTGGCGAATTGGAATGTTGGAGGGTGTGGTTTTTACGGAATAATCTCGGAAATTTGCTTTGCTTTCTCATCATCGAATGAATGGTCGACCACCTCTTTATAACATCTTTAAAAGCCTCCAGTATCACAAAATCTCTTGGAAAAGATTTCTAGATGGAAGTCTCATGAGGAACAATTATTCCCATTTCGTAATTCTCTTCTAACACGGTTGTTACGGATTTGCAAATTTTAGCCATCAAAGAAGAACAGCATGCATTGCTGGATACATCCATTGTGGAGCTGATTTCAGCCACCTTAAAAAGCTTGTCGAATTAAAGATTCTGTTAGGGGGAGTAAGAACAATAGGAGAGAATCCTGATGTGGTGTTCGCAGTGTAGAAGTCTATGCCAGTAAGTTATCCTCACAAAGAAGAGGTTGAGCTGCGTTACTGTGAGTGCACAATGCGTGTAAGCGCGCATGGACTAGCGCTATGCATGTTGGTGCTTGATGTTATGAAATGATCATATATTATGCTTTTATAATGCGCCTTTTTTTCATCCTAGACAAACTCGAAAACCTCTAGAAAATTTGACATTCAGCCCGGTCTTTTCATATCATAAAACAAAACTTCAAGTCATGCTCTTTTCACTTTCATGAGTAGTTATCGTTTAAATTCATTCACTTTCCATGTATAGTGAATTGTAATCCCACAGTGACTTTATGATCACACTGTATATATATTATATACCCTCCAATGACGGGCAATAGTGCATTTCAAACTCATTGCAATCCTTTCTATAGACATCAAAAGCCATCGACAGTGAAATGCAGTATACAATGATGATCATAAAAAGTGAACCACCTAAATGTTCCCTCGTTTAGAAATATGTAAACAAATTTCTAGTTAAGCTAGCAATCAATCCGAAATGAAAGTACATTATAATTCATAAAACAGCAAATACAATCATGTTTGAGATATATAAATGAATGTGGTTGAAGTGAAGTTAACGTTCAATCCAAACGAATTTAATCATTGCAGCAAGGGAGGACCTTGGGTTTTCTATTAATGCTGAATATATACAGATCAAGTTACAAAAAAATTATATACTTTTGATTTGAATGTTAGCAGAGCTACAGGATTAACAGCATAAAGTTCTGATATTCTATTTTAAATTTTGCTACTGGATTCACAGAATATTTCCAAAATGAAATGCCTGTGATTATTAACTATTTCATTCTGGGCTTGACAACACCGCACATTGAACGGTCATACATATTGTATATACTGAAAGCTTACATGAATTTTGTTGCATTTGCGCATAGTGAATTTTTATATATTTCGTATATTTTATATCTTCTCAGTTATCTTGGCACCTTTAACTTCCCGCGATAGCCTACATTTATCCAAAAATAAATTCATTCCAATTTCGCATTCTAAATATGTTTAACCATGCACTTACTGCGGAGCTTTAATATTTATCAAGTTTTTTACATTTCCGAATGATAAAATGAAAACAATTGCTTCGCTATGAACAAGGTGTAGGTTAAATTAGAAGAAACCTTTATGACGTAATACATGTAGTTAGGCTACTAATTGCAATTATTGCAATAATAAATCGTTTCGCACTGCCCAACAGGAATTTTGGCCCATAGAGGAATCTTTATGTCAGCACAAAATACAAAGAAAGCACTTCGCTTGCTTGATTTCATTCATTCATTTGAATTTGGGCTTGGATTTTGCCACCCCAGATGAATTGGCCCGAAAACATAGAGTAGTGCATATATATAGTAGAGGTTGTCGAGCCTCAAGAAAAAGTATCTGATATACAGTGAAAAGTTTTATATCGAAGATTCAGTTTTTTGTAGAGATTACGTTCCTGTGGTTTCCAAACAATTATTTGAGCAGTTTTAAAAAAGTCAAAACTTTACAAAATTATTACTACCCGAAGATAACTTCTCTATTGTTAAAGTAGTATGAAAACAAGGTGGATGTCAAAAAGGAGCAATGAATATTTTGATAATAAAAGCTGAAAATCAAGCTGATTAGCTCAAGAGGAATTTAATTAAAAATTATTCATTAAAAAGTAACGATATTATTCGTCCTCTCTTGGCTGTAATCTCAAGTTTCTAATTCAATTTTCATCGGCATGATTTTATGATTCACTAAATTCATGTTTCACTTCGTTTCACTTCCTAAATCTGAATAGTGATGTGGACCCATTTCCATCTTTCAAAGTCAATTGAAATCATTGTCTTTGATTCTGTTATTTTGCTGTGTACCAGTGGCAGGTTGCTTTTCATATGATCACGCTTAAGAAGATTCTCTTGAGGTTCAAGCATGGAACTAGTTAATAGCAGTGTCAGTTGACAATTTAACAAACATTAGCCTCTGTAAATGTCCAGAGTAGACCCTGTTTTACCGATCTTATAAATATAATATATTTTCCATCTGCTTTATACTATCGTGATAAGTCGATATTCCATTGTAATTTCTTCAAACTGCATAAATGTGCATATTCTCACATTTCGAAACAATGCCCAACAATGTATCTCCCTTGGGTTCATTTAACCCTCGGGAGGTTTAAAATTCGCTATTCCATTTCGTGAAAATCTGGGTCCACGTGGACCCAGAAGATTTATTTTCACAATCAAGCACAATTAGTACAGAAAGTACGAGTCACAGAGTTCGAATGTTCATCACAACAGTGATTCCCACACCGAGCACAGGTTTTTCTCGTTTTCCGATCTTTCTTCCACCCGCAGAGTTGACATCTGTCTTTTTTTTGTGTCGCTCTCTCAACATCCACCTTTGCTTCGATGATTGGCCGTGGCACGTCTTTTGACTCCAAAAATGGCTAGACCAGCTCCTCTCCTAAGCATCGCAGAAATGTCTTCTTTTGTGAGGCTTGTCTCTTCCCCACGGAGAGATGCGGTTAATGGCGCACTTGAATGATATGCCTGCCCTTATTATGAGGATCAATTTCGCAATTCAACACATATGCATTTATCCCACACAAATCCAAGAGGTTGCAAAACACGATTGTGTGCCATCTTCGCTGATGTATTTCACCGTATATGTCGCCACCATTTGGTCAGCTTTATCTACACCTCCTTTGGTCGCATTGTAGTCTTTTATCATTTCTGGAACCTTTCGGTCAGTCTGTTGATCAACATCTGGCTCTTGATGGAAGGTGCTCAAAAGAAGGACACAATCATTTTTCTTGCATTTGCAACACTGAGAGGATGTTTGATCTGCGAGGTTGAATCGGTGATGAAATCTGAAGAGTAAACAGCACGGCCCTGTAGATTCTTCATCTGCGGAGAACTTCTCGTCTGTTTTTCCTCAGAGTTCCTAACAAAGTCATGCCTTTTGAGCGGTGTAGAGAGTAGAGTGGGGTCGCTGTGGGCTTTTACATGTCTTGGGGTCCGATGCACTTTGATTGGCGAGTTTAAGGAGAGAGCGTGCGAGCTTCAAAGAAGTAAAGAAATTGTCAGTTGTTATGTGTCTTCCAGAATTTTCTAGAGAGCTGGTCAAATCCATGACAACACGTTCTCCAAGTTTTTTTCCGTGATGACTGGATTTGTCTTCCTTTGCCGATGTACATTTGTTGATTAGATTGTAACAAAAATAATTGTTGGCATCGCACACAGCCAGAACTTAAGTCCATACCTTGATGGTTTTGCTTGGCATATATTGCTTATATGCACAGCGACCTCTGAAAGGATATAGTTCCTCATCAACGGTAAGAAATGCACCAGGCTCATACGATTTTTGACAGTTGTTCGTGAAACCATCCAAAAGAAGTCGAACCGCTGCTAATTTGTCTCGCAGTGTTGGTTTTAGGGTTTAGAGTTTGCGTTTGTTATGTGGGATGGATTGAGCGGTTTGTTGCTTGCTTTAGTGTTTGTTCTGTTGTAGGTGTTAGTAGAGAGTTGTAGGTGGTGGGTAAGTTAGGTCAGTTGGGGGTAGGAGTGTTTGTTATGGGTTTTAGCGTTGTCAGGTTATTGTTCTTGTGTGAGGGTTTAGGTTTGAGAGTAGTGAGGTAATGTGAGTGTTATGTTATGTGGGTGAGGTGAGTGGTCCAAGAGAATTCAGGATGGGTTAGTTCAGGGTTTGAGGGGTTAGGTTGTTGCTCTGGTTAGGGAGTTGGTGAGGTGTGATTTGTTAGGTAGTGTCTTGTGACTGGGTTTAGTTGAGTTATGGTGGTTATAGGATGGGTTTTGGTTTAGTTGGTACGTTCTGGTGTTTTGTAGGGAGTTGTTACGGTAGTTATGGTTGGTGGAGTTTGGGTATTTGTCGGAGTTATTGGTAGTATGGTAAGGGTGTTGGTGTTATTGGGTTGGGGTTAGAGGTTGATGGGGGTTAGGTTAAGTTATGGTGTAGTTATGTTAGTTAGTTGTATGGGTTAGGAGCGTCGTTGGGTATGTGAGTGGGATGGGATGTGGAGAGAGTGAGTTGGTTGATGGTGGTTGTGTTTTAGGTTGCCTGCGAGTTTGTTGTGGTAGTAGATGTTTAGTTGTTGGTAAGGAGAGGGGGTGGTGTTAGGAGTTATGTGTGGTGTTGTTCGTTAGGTAGATAGGTGTTGAGGGCTTTGTCTAGGAGAGATGTGAGGGCGGGTTAGTTGTTATGTGTGGTTGATAGTAGGTTGTTTTGCGGTGTTTCGTAAGAGTTGTAGTAGCTTTATGGTTGTTGGTATATGTTGCGTTGAATGATAGTTAGCGGGTAGTTATTGAGTGTTCGTTAGTGTGGGTAGAGGTTGTTTATGCGTAGGTTCATGTTGATGTTGTATGATTGTCGAGCAGCCCTTGTTTCAGGATTGTCAAAACGAAGCATGATACGTAACTCTTTGAATCTTGAATGGCTCATTGTTATTTTGAAGATATGCCTTCCGTGTTCTTTCGACCACAGCTCTTCAGTACTCTCCATGTGAGAACGATACACGCCGCGTAGATATAACAGGCCAATGAAGGCTAACATTTCTTCTATCGAAGCGTCCGTCCATGCTGCACCTTTGATAGATCTCCCTCGCCGATTTGTCTCTTTTAGTATTGTCTCCATCATATCGTGATCAAACAAAATTTCTCAGCTATTTATAATAGTATTTGGCGCGCGAATATGCCGCAGAGAGTAACAACAGCTAATACATTTTCACTTGGCAGTTATAATTGACATATCGATACAGATAAAGTCCAGTGATATCAATAATAAATAATGAAAACTTAATAAATAACAGCAAGTGATCTGGAAAAATGGGTCCACATGGACCCAGAAAACCCCCCGAGGGTTAATAGAATCGAAAGTATATACACATTGGAATTTAACAAATGCGGAGTTACCACTATACCTAATATACTTACTCTATGGACTGAGGCATGGTTATTTATATCCACATTTTGCAACGTCATATACGTGCTTCCTTTCATTTACAGGGCAGGATGCTATGTTGCTAAGAATGATTATTTAGCAATGGATTGGCTGACACATAAACTTGAAATGTACTTGTAAGATTCCCATAATAACCTGTATTCTGACATACATGCTCTCGGCACAAAAAATTGGGAATCAATGATATTTGTAGAATTTCTCTCGAAGGAGGTATTGGCTGTTTTGCATATCTCTTTTGGAAAATTTAAGGGCCACGCGAGTCAAGGGAAGGGCTGTACCTCAGGGGAAGTACCTGTGAGTTCGGTGAGAGTACCAAAGGTGTCGATTAGGCCGAGGGATTTCTGAGAGTGCCTGTGTGATTAGCACAACAATTTTTATGTCCTAAAAATAGAAGAAATGTGACCTAAAAAAAACTTCAAATGTAACCAAATATGTCCTAAAAAAACTCAAAATGTGACCAAATTATGACTTAAAAATCTTAAATTGTAATTTAGTAGTATTTAAAAATCTTAAAATATTGCAAAATTTTTTAACATGCTTAGCAGTTCATTCGTGGTTCACCTAGTGAAATATGACCTAAAAACTCAAAATGTGATCAAATTATGACTGAAATATCTTAAAATATAACAAAAATTATATTCCCTATTTCAGACAAAAAGTTTAAAAGTTCAATTCACGACATACAAAATGACTTATTTCAAACATTTGCTGCAGTATACCCATTTACAGCTTGTTGTACAAAACAGTAATGTAATTTACTTCATTTGATGTTTGAAAAAGTCTGTCTTTGCATGGCATCTTCAAAGTGGAGAAGAACCGAAGCAGTGGTTGGATGGCAAGGAAAGGCAGACGACAGACGTCGGTAGCGTTCATATCTGGCGCTGTCCTCGAACTGTATCGTGCTCCTGAGAAGACGAATATTGCCTCATTCTGCAAGCATCGGTAATTTTCTGTCTCCTCTTCCCGGCAACTCAAACAGTCGAAAGCTACAGAAAAATGACCAAAATCTGACTAACTGTGATCAGACACAATTAAAATGTGACAACATTGCCCCCTAAAATTGTGAAATGTCATAAAAAATTGCCTTAGTGATCAGTAATGACACCTATTTTCGTAAAGCCCTCTGCATGGTTTCCCAGGAGATATTTGATGGTGCCTTGTGTTCATAAAGACATAATTTAGAGACGCTCGGGAGATGATGACGAGTGTCAATAGTCATAAGGCTGAAAGATATACTGACTGCTGTCACGCGTGCCTCAAAATCTTCAGCAAGCAAATGCATCTCTAGAAAATTGGATAATTTGAAAACAGTGCTATAATTTTGACCATCTAACATTTGCCAGGGCACCGTCAGTCCATCAAATGTAGGAGAGTAGCCTAGCTTCGTCCACCATCTTCGTACGGCATGGAATACGTGACTGCTCAGGATGCAATTACACAAGACTTCTGTTGCGTAGTCAGAAAAGTCAGATGTTGAAGTATAGCTGTATTATACGGAGAAGACAATAATATACACATGTTTGCATGTAGCAAGCAAGCACCGCATTTAGATCACCGCCATTTTGAGCCAGGTAGATGGAATGTCTGAAAGATAACTGTACGTGTGTGAGTTCAACATGTTCATCTGAATCAGGTATCAGGGTCAGCAGATTAGGATGGCAACATAGAAATAAACTGTTTATCTGAAGTTCGCTAGAATGGAAATTGACTCAAGGTTGCGGCACATCCGAGGGAACTAAGTTGGGGCATGAAGAACCAATTAAAAGCTTCGATTTACTTATGTGACCCATTCTAACCCAATGATACAGACGTTGGCAGGTGCATCTAAGTGAAAATGCGTGTGATTTATGTGCCGTTTTTGTGCATTGCATGAAGCTTAATTTCCATTCTAGAGGTTTTATTGTTGTCAATTTCTATGCATGGTAATGTTCGCAATTGAACATGCTGTTAAAGATATCAATGCAAGCAAGACACAAAAGCATGGCTATCTAATGTACATCGCAACAACTTCTAACATGCATGTTTAACCATGCACTTACTGCGGAGCTTTAATATTTATCAAGTTTTTTACATTTCCGAATGATAAAATGAAAACAATTGCTTCGCTATGAACAAGGTGTAGGTTAAATTAGAAGAAACCTTTATGACGTAATACATGTAGTTAGGCTACTAATTGCAATTATTGCAATAATAAATCGTTTCGCACTGCCCAACAGGAATTTTGGCCCATAGAGGAATCTTTATGTCAGCACAAAATACAAAGAAAGCACTTCGCTTGCTTGATTTCATTCATTCATTTGAATTTGGGCTTGGATTTTCACCCCATGAATTGGCCCAAAACATAGAGTAGGCATATATAAGTAGAGTGTCGACTCAAAAAAGTATCTGTATACAGTGAAAAGTTTTATATCGAAAGATTCAGTTTTTTGTAGAGATTACGTTCCTGTGGTTCAAACAATTATTTGAGCAGTTTTAAAAAAGTCAAAACTTTACAAATTTATATACTACCGAGATAACTTCTCTATGTAAGTAGTATGAAACAAGGTGGATGTCAAAAAGGAATGAATATTTGATAATAAAAGCTGAAATCAAGCTGATTATCAAGGGAATTTCATGAAAAAGTCTTCATGAAAAAGTCACGATATTATTCGTCCTCTCTTGGCTGTAATCTCAAGTTTCTAATTCAATTTTCATCGGCATGATTTTATGATTCACTAAATTCATGTTTCACTTCGTTTCACTTCCTAAATCTGAATAGTGATGTGGACCCATTTCCATCTTTCAAAGTCAATTGAAATCATTGTCTTTGATTCTGTTATTTTGCTGTACCAGTGGCAGGTTGCTTTTCATATGATCACGCTTAAGAAGATTCTCTTGAGGTTCAGCATGAAAGTAATAGCAGGTCAGTTGACAATTTAACAAACATTACCTCTGTAAAACCGAGTAGACCCTGTTTTACCGATCTATAAAATAATATATTTTCCATCTGCTTTATACTATCGTGATAAGTCGATATTCCATTGTAATTTCTTCAAAACTGCATAAATGTGCATATTCTCACATTTCGAAACAATGCCCAACAATGTATCTCCCTTGGGTTCATTTAACCCTCGGGAGGTTTAAAATTCGCTATTCCATTTCGTGAAAATCTGGGTCCACGTGGACCCAGAAGATTTATTTTCACAATCAAGCACAATTAGTACAGAAAGTACGAGTCACAGAGTTCGAATGTTCATACACAAAACAGTGATTTTCCCACACCGAGCACAGGTTTTTCCTCCGTTTTTCCCGATCTTTCTTCCACCCGCAGAGTTGACATCTGTCTTTTTTTTGTGTCGCTCTCTCAACATCCACCTTTGCTTCGATGATTGGCCGTGGCACGTCTTTTGACTCCAAAAATGGCTAGACCAGCTCCTCTCCTAAGCATCGCAGAAATTGTCTTCTTTTGTGAGGCTTGTCTCTTCCCCAATGAGGATCAATTTCGCAATTCAACACATATGCATTTATCCCACACAAATCCAAGAGGTTGCAAAACACGATTGTGTGCCATCTTCGGCTGATGTATTTCACCGTATATGTCGCCAAACACCATTTGGTCAGCTTTATCTCTAAACACCTCCTTTGGTCGCATTGTAGTCTTTTATCATTTCTGGAAACCTTTCGGTCAGTCTGTTGATCAAACAACTGCGCTCTTGATGGTAGGTGCTCAAAAGAAGGACACCAAATCATTTTTCTTGCATTTGCAACTGAGGAGGCATGTTTGATCTTCGAGGTTGAATCGGAAATCTGAAGAGTAAACAGCACGGCCCTGCTAGATTCTTCATCTGCGGAGGAACTTCTCGTCTGTTTTTCCTCAGAGTTCCTAACAAAGTCATAGCCTTTTGAGCGGAGAGAGCGTGCGAGCTTCAAAGAGGAGTAAAGAAATTGTCAGTTTGTTTATGTTGGTGTCTTCCAGGAATTTTTCTAGAGAGCTGGACAAATCCATGAAAACACGTTCTCCAAGTCCGTGATGACTGTGATTGTCTTCTTTGCCGATGTACATTTGGTAGATTGTAACAAAAGATAATTTGTTGGCATCGGCACAACAGCCAGAACTTAAGTCCATACCTTGATGGTTTTGCTTGGCATATATTAGCTTATATGCACGCAGCGACTGCTCTGAAAGGATATATTTGTTCCTCATCACGGTAAGAAATGCACCAAGGGCACATACGATTTTTGACAGTTTGTTCGTGAAACCATCCAAAAGAAGACGAACCGCTGCTAATTTGTCTCGCAGTTGTCGAGCAGCCCTTGTTTCAGGATTGTCAAAACGAAGCATGATACGTAACTCTTTGAATCTTGAATGGCTCATTGTTATTTTGAAGATATGCCTTCCGTGTTCTTTCGACCACAGCTCTTCAGTACTCTCCATGTGAGAACGATACACGCCGCGTAGATATAACAGGCCAATGAAGGCTAACATTTCTTCCATCGAAGCGTCCGTCCATGCTGCACCTTTGATAGATCTCCCTCGCCGATTTGTCTCTTTGTAGTATTGTCTCCATCATATCGTGATCAAACAAAATTTCTCAGCTTATTTATAATAGTATTTGGCGGCGCGAATTTTATGCCGCAGGAGAGTAACAACAGCTAATACATTTTCACTTTGGGCAGTTATAAATTGGACAATTATCGATACAGATAAAGTCCAGTGGATAATCAATAATAAAGTAATGAAAACTTAATAAATAAGCAGCAAGTGATCTGGAAAAGATGGGTCCAACATGGACCCAGAAAACCCCCCGAGGGTTAATAGAATCGAAAGTATGATACACATTGGAATTTAACAAAATGCGGAGTTACCACTATAACCGTAAGTATACTTACTCTATGGACTGAGGCCGCATGGTTATTTATATCCACATTTTGCAACGGTCATATACGTGCTTCCTTTCATTTACAGGGCAGGATGCTATGGTGCTAAGAATGATTATTTTTAGCAATCGAGATTGGCCTGACTGACATAAACTTGAAATGTACTTGTAAGATTCCCATAATAACCTGTATTCTGACATACATGCCTCTCGGCAACAAAAAATTGGGAATCATTGATATTTGTAGAATTTCATCTCGAAGGAGGTATGTGGCTGTTTTGCAGATGATCTCTTTTGGAAAATTAGTAAGGGGCCACGCGAGTCAAGGGAAGGGCTGTACCTCAGGAGGAAGTACCTTGTTGGAGTTCGGTGAGAGTACCAAAGGTGTCGATTAGGCCGAGGGATTTCTGAGGACGAGTGCTGTGTGATTAGCACAACAATTTTTTATGTCCTAATAAATAAGTAAGAAATGTGACCTAAAAAAAACTTCAAATGTAACCATAATATGTCCTAAAAAAACTCAAAATGTGACCAAATTATGACTTAAAAAACTCTTAAATTGTAATTTAGTAAGTATTTAAAATCTTAAAATATTGCAAAATTTTTTAACAGATGCTTAGCAGTTCATTGCGTGGTTCACCTAGTGAAATTATGACCTAAAAACTCAAATGTGATCAAATTATGACTGAAATAGTCTTAAAATATAAACAAAAATTATATTCCCTATTTCAGACAAAAAAGTTTAAAAGTTCAATTCACGACATACAAAATGACTTATTTCAAACATTTGCTGCAGTATACCCATTTACAGCTTGTTGTACAAAAACAGTAATGTAATTTACCCTTCATTTGATGTTTGAAAAAGTCTGTCTTTGCATGGCATCTTCAAAGTGGAGAAGAACCTGAAAAAGCAGTGGTTGGATGGCAAGGAAAGGCAGACGACAGACGTCGGTAGCGTTCATATCTGGCGCTGTCCTCGAACTGTATCGTGCTCCCTGAGAAGGACGAATATGTGCTCTCATTCTGCAAGCATCGGTAATTTTCTGTCTCCTGACTTCCCCGGCAACTATAAAACAGTCGAAAGCTACAGAAACAATGTTGACCAAAATCTTGGACTAACTGTGATCAGACACAATTAAAATGTGGACAACCATTGCCCCCTAAAATTGTGAAATGTCATAAAAAATTGCCTTAGTGATCAGTAATGACACCTATTTTCGTAAATTAAAGCCCTCTGCACATGGTTTCCCAGGAGGATATTTGATGGTGCCTTGTGTTCATAAAGGACATAATTTAGAGACGCTCGGGAGATGATGACGAAGTGTCAATAGTCATAAGGCTGAAGAAGATATTATCCTGGACTGCTGTCACGCGTGCCTCAAAATCTATCAGCAAGCAAATGCATCTCTAGAAAATTGGATAATTTGAAAACAGTGCTATAAATGTGTGTGACCATCCTAACATTTGCCAGGGCACCGTCAGTCCATCAAATGTAGGAGAGAGTAGCCTAGCTTCGTCCACCATCTTCCGTACGGCATGAATTACGTGACTGCTCAGGATGCGCAATTACACAAGAACTTCTGTTGCGTTTAGTCAGAAAAGTCCAGATTGTTGAAGTATAGCTGTTATTATACGGAGAAGACAATAATATACACTGCATGTAGCAGCACCTGCATTTAGATCACCACCATTTTGAAGGCCAGGTAGATGGAATGTCTGAAAGATAACTGTACGTTTGTGTGAGTTCAAAATGCTTCATTCTGAATCAGGTATCAGGGTCAGCAGGATTAAAGGATGGCAATCATAGTAAATAAACTGTTTTATCTTGAAGTTCGCTTAGAATGGAAATTGACTCAAGGTTGCGGGCACATCATCCGAGGGAACTAAGTGATGGGGCATGAAGAACCAATTAAAAGCTTCGATATTGACTATGTGACCCATTCTAACCCAATGATTACAGACGTTGGCAGGTGCATCTAAGTGAAAAATGCGTTGTGATTTATGTGCCGTTTTTTGTGGCATTGCATGAAGCTTAAATTTTCCATTCTAGAGGTTTTATTGTCTGTCCTGTATTTCTATTGCATGGTTAATGTTCGCAATTGAACACCTGCTGTTAAAAGATATCAATGCAAGCAAGACACAAAATGCATGGCTATCTAATGATTAACATCGCAACAATACTTCTAACATGCATGACCAATGACCATAGGGTGATTCGTTCCCACTGTTTCCGCTGCAGGACACCTGCAAATAGTCCGCAAATCTTCAGAAAATGATATTTGATTTCACTTCTTACCATCGGTTTAAAAAAATCTTCAGTAAAAAGGTCGGCTTTAGTTCAATGATTTGGTTAATTGCAATTATAATCGACACATGATCTCAGGACTCATCCTCCTTCATGCAACTTCACAAATGTATTAAAGTGGTGAATTTCTTGAATTTCGTTCCCATAATCAAAACATCCCAAAGCAACATGCTGTTCAGTCAATATTGCGATTTCGCTGAGCTAAATGCTGTTCTATGGATCGTGTTGGTTGACGAGCAGTTATCAAATATAATAGCGAATTTTATTTCTCTTTGTTCAATGCAATCTTTTACATGGCCGGGGTGTTCCAGTAGTTGGAACAGTGGGAAAAATGATTTGAGTATATTTATAAAATTTTTTCCAACTCTTTTTATTGCTGTCTGATGGTCGGTGGGAAATTCATTTGTTTCCTGTGAAGCGCTGCTTTAGAGTAAACTAGGTAATGTATTGATTCTGCCTAATCTCGCTATAATTGCTATTTAACATGCTATCTAACACGGAACGTAGATCTTGTCAATTTTGTTTTTCCTCTCTCTGAAGCTAACAATACAGCAATAACCGCTTCTGCATGCGTTTCAAAATATGATCCAACTGCAATTATTCTTTTCATAATACGAATGCAAATTGAAAAATTACATCAATAAAATGCAGAACTTATCTCAAAAGATGTATTCTGGTAGCAAGTAGACATGATAACAGCAAATTTATAGATCAATTTCATATAGGCCTTATGGGAACAGCCCTTCTAGAGCGGCCTGATTTAATGCTCTAGAAAAGGGACTGCTGTATAATTCCGTCGATTACATAGGTCGCGGCAGATGTACCTATGATGCGCAAGACTGAACACTTTGATGAGTCGGTTGAGCCGGCTCACTTTGCTTCTCACCGTCTGTAAATAAATTTCAGCACATTTCTCAACACTTATCAATGTCATCAGTGACTTCCGATCTGATCATGAAGTTTTCGCTTTACTGAGGATTTGAAGCCGTCAGCTCCGATTTCAATGTTTCAGGTGCAGTACACTGATCGAAATATTGAAATTTGTGTGATTATCTGTTTCTCTTGCGTAATTCAGGATTTATCTAATCAGTTCAGGATTCAATTCAAGGCGGACCTATCGCGGCACTAGTAATCGAGGAACATTTTTGCATTGTTCCTCTGTTAATTAGAAGCTTTCAGGATCTCATTTTTGTATCGGCGCAACGTCCAATGAGCTTTAAAGACATCAGTGCGTGACCATAATATCACTCCATCACTCTGTCTAGCGAAATACATCCATCTGATTATCCACGATGTGCCCGAAAAATAATTGAGTGGTCTAAGAGGACACGGGATTCGATTCCACTTTTCGCGAGTATGGACCTCTGCTTGATAACTTAAAAGTTAATTTTAAAATCTTTCAATCGAGGCTTTCCCCCTTCTGTAGTCCTACAAATCCAAAAGTGGCGATCTTGCTGATTGCCACATTGTGCAGTTGAGAAAAAATTGTTTTGAGCGCAATAGTTTTTCAATGGTTGCCTTTTTTAGATATACAAATTCATGGTACCAAAAAGAAATCTATTCTAATATTGCATTAAGAAAAGACTCTTTTTTCCCACATCATATGAAGCACAATTTTATCAAAAAAAGATTTAACGATATATAGATGCGAAGCGGTTGTAATGATTGCTGTTAGAAACTGAGAGTAAGTTTTCGAACATTCTGTTTGAAGAACGGATGCAATAAAAACGAAGTTAGAAAGAAAATTTTAAATTAAAGAATAACAGAACCATGTCAAATAGTGATACTAACATTTTAGTGATGCTACCTTCATTAGCGCACAAATGTAACAGGGAAATACATAATCAAGTAAGAAAATATCAACTCTACTGGTAACATTGATCAATGAGTACGGCAAACCCTACAAGTACCTAGTTTTAAATAAAAATAATAAACTACAGAAAAACTGTAAATACGATGAAGAAGTTTTCAGCAGCGATAAATAAGACTTTTACTTGATAATGATAAGTACTCGTAGTCTATAAATACACCTCTGTCATGTTTGGGTGTGAATTTTTATATTGATAAGACAAATTTATTACTATGTCATCTCGAACACAAGAATAGCCAGTAAATAACCATTCATCGGACCAATGCTTTATACCAACCAGTGGCGTCATGTCCGTGCCCTGCGAAGTCCTTCGCCGGCCATTACCCAAAAATAATTTATTTACGTTTATAAAACTTACAGTGGAAAATAGTTTGTTGATTTTTTGTGTTTGAGAGGCATCCTTACGTTTACCAACTTTACATACACTTTACAGTTTCAAAAGTCACTACTCCTCAAATACGTTCCGAGCGCCAGCGCTCAGCTGTTGAACTGTATAGGGATCTTTAAGTTATCATACAATGCGCTGGGGGATGTGGCTCAACAGCAAATCACAGAGATTTGTGTGTTTGTGTGATTATGCGAGAGCGTAATGCGCTGTAGCTCAATCGTCTTCCCTCCCGATAGAAACGAAGAAAGCAATTACATTGGCAAACTCAATGTAATGGAAAAAGATCTATTTATAAATTTTTAGATTCAGAGAGAGAGTTGAGAGAGAGAGAGAGAGAACGGAACGGAGAGAGAGAGAGCTTGAGAGATCTCCTATAGAGAGAGAGTGAGAGATGAGACGGTGAGAGAGAGAGAGTATGACGCAAATTTTCCCTATTCGCTACGGGCTTTCGCCAAATTTTGGACGTAAGTCGTGATGACGCGTTTGAATCGTTCGATGTCTGCGTTCACCAATTGGCTGAATGTCAGATCGGAAGGTTAGAAGCCGCAGAAAGGAGATAGCCGTGAAGTGATTCAGTCACAGATAATTGATTCAAGACATATTCTGATACTATGTTTATGGCGAACGATTTCAACAGTGGTTATTTTTCTACACCGGCCAGTCGACGAGGAAAGGAATTTTGAAGAAAACCTCTAGCCATTCGTACACGAAGTTTATATGGCATTTGACAAATAAAAACTAAACCACTCTCAGTGGAATAGAATTTCAGGAGAAGCACAAAAAACATTTTAGCAGCCCTAATATTTGAAACATGTAAGTAATTGGCAGGCTATATGTAAACACAACCAGAGTCTTGCGTTGCGATGTGCTTCCACGAGAGTGAATGTTCTCTATAGCAATCTCACCAAGGTGATCAAGCGTCATGTGAGAAATCAACATCTATATTTTCATTGTCATTTGAGTTGTTTACAAATCTTGGGAAAACAAGAGTCGCGTTTTGACGAACAGTCGAGGTTAGTGATTGCATGTTTATGAGGCTGTTCAATAAAAGAGAGGCTGGACTCAAGGATAGGACTCAGTGAATCACAGTTCACATGCAGAATAGTCAACATTGGGTAGTCTGGGGACTTCAATGTACCTTTCATTTAAATATCAGTATCTAATTTCTCACATCATTTCATTTCATTCTGATAGTCAATGATGGCCCAGCATGATTTGTACCATGTTCATGTACTTGTACAAGTGTTTGAAAATTCTCTAAAATTAAGATAGTGTCAAATTAAATTATTTTATGCAGTTTCATGTTTGTCTGCTGCAGAAATATAGGAAATAATCCACTTTGGAGCGAAAGGCCCTATGGTCTGGTGAGCACGCGACGCACTGATACCCAACAGTATAGAACATAAGCATAATAGTAGTTATAAAGCGGCATCGGGAATTACGGGTCGATTTCATTGATAAACTCACGAACACTCGAGCTAAAACATTCAATCAAAGGCAAAAGTAATCACACAGTCGTTCAGCATACAATCAATAGGAAACACGAAATTGCTTTTCTACGTGAACCAGTCTGACTTCACATTTCGATCACCTCAAATTGGACAAGCAACACAATTCTTAATAGCACTCTTTATTAACCTTCATACAGTGGAGGCTGACACCGCTTTACTAATACTAGCGACCTCAGAAGGTGCACGTGTGAAAAGGGCATCTTTATTACTTGCGTGTGTGATGCATTTGGGTCATTCTGTGGTTAATAACTTAGTTTATAGCCATTTTATCTCGTCAGATCAACGCTAATCATGATTTTGCTATTGAGTCGGTTTCTTCAGATATTTTATTCAAACCAAAAGTCCTTTTGTCAGGATCTATTTCAACGGACAGGTTTATACATAGAAATCCCACTTTTTGTCTTGCGTGAGTAAGTGGGACTAGAATGTACCATAGCGGTTTGTTGATGACCATAGAAATAGATTGTTTATCTGAAGTTGACTAGAATGGAAATTGACTGAAGGTCGCGGCACATCCGAGGGAACTAAGTTGGGGCATGAAGAACCAATTAAAAGCTTCGATTTACTCATGTGACTGATTCTAGTCCAATGATACAAAACCTGTTGACAAGAGTATCTAAGTGAAAATGCGTGCGAGTTTTGTGCCACTATTGTGCATTGCCATGAAGCTTTACTTCCATTCCAGAGGTTTTATGTTGTTATTCAATTTCCATGTTGATGACGATTTCACCAGCTCGGTCAAAGTCAATGTCAAGTCAAGTTAAGAATCTATTACTGAAAGATGTGTTGCACATGGAAGAAATTCTGTGAATTATCATTTTGTGAGCAGAACAGATGTGTTTGTGAAACTACATCAACAGTACCTGTTTGTCATTGACTTTATTGACTTTCATTGACTTTATTGGCAAATTAACCAACCCACTTGTCCGCCAGAAAATATCCTTCCACGAACTGCGGGGGAATCTGCTTTAAAGTGAAATCATAGTCACAAAAATGACAAATCGCCATAATGAGTTATTAAATTGAATGCCAGATCTTACGTTGTTTTGTGGCATCAAATTTGGAAGCACCAGATCTTTACGTGAACAGATGGATTCCCGTACGTCTGTCTGGGTTCGTGCAACGGTAGCAAGTTGATTGCGTTTCAAAGTGGATATTATTCGTCTCACCCTTTTATCACTGATCTTGATTGGCAGGCACGCGGAATGGATGAAATAATACTCGTTTCAGGAGAAACACAAAAGCTACACAACAGTTTTCACGCATTGAATGAAAACTGCACTAGTGTGACAAGTTGGAGAAGCGTCTCATCGTCGCTTGATACCTCAACAATTCCCAATAAGATACTCATCACGAATCTAGAATATGACTGACGTGTTTACGTTTACTGTGGTGTCAATGTTCTAGTGTCGTCAGGAATTCAGGGCCTGAATGTTGCATTTGTGTTCAGTGTGAAGAAGATTGCGCGCGCTTTTTGCTCTTTGAGAACTAATTCCGACGGTGAAACACGCCATCGACGCAGTGGTAGAAGAACTCTCTTCTCCAAACACGGAAAGTATACCAGCTTCTCTCTGTGTGCATAATCCGCAGTTGGAGAGGTCTACTGATTGACACAGATGATCATACGACCCCCAGAAGTGCCGATGTTTCCTGCCCAGACTCTAACATCAAGAAGGCCATTTCCTGGCAACGATCAAAGGCATTGGAGAAGGGAATCCCGCGCGATTAAGACCGGATCCGATCACGGTTCTTACTGCTAATGCCATCCACTTATTCACAGCTTCACCTAAAAATCGTTCTCAGTTTATCTGCAATTATACAGTAGTTCAGGAAGGGCGAGTTGAACAAATGTAAATCTGATTGCAGTATGCAAGGTCATATGTATTCCCGCGCATTAGCCTGTGAACGTCGAAGTGCTGTCTATCAACGAACCTCACGGCAGGTTTGTTTTGAAGCTATTACAGAAGATCCAACGGCCGTATTGAATTCCAACAGTTGTGATGTCAATATATTTTCAATTTTGTTTGCCAGTTGTGTACTGTAATTAGCGATGAAAGATACTTGTGCATGGATCGATCCTTTTTGAATTGAGTCAAAATGGCAGCAGGAGCTCAACTCCCCGACATTGGATCGTGGGATGGGCATTTGTATGTTCTTATTAGCTCCGCAATTAGTCGTTACTTGGTATTGGGTATCCTCCCTGTTTTCTTCGTCATTTTATATACAAACACTTCTAGAGGATCTACTGTGAGAGAATCTCCCGATAGATGATTGCCTGGGCTATAAACCTCCTAAATATATCGTTTTTCTGTATGTCTGCACAGGACTTGGGAAACATTCATAATGCGATTATTTGGCGTTTCGCATCATCATTTATTGCTGGAAGTTTGCTGTCGTCAATTTGTGAACTCGCTTGTGGCCACACTTCATTTATTTACCAAAACATAAATGGATGGTTTTTAACTTTACGGAATACTTACTGGAGAACAGGCTAAAAAAAACGGTTTCCTTTATTTGGTTTTCGTTTGAAGTGTTTGGCGATGTATCTTTTTGTCAATATCGCAAGAATTGCATTCGGACGTTGTTGGATCAGGCCGGTTTCAATTGGCCAATTGTCTTTTTCGGCTCCATTGCTGTATTTCTTATTTGAAAACCTTTTTCATTGGAGGAAACGCATTTGTTCATCCTATCAGACCGATAAATCTGATACCTGCTCCTATTAGCTGGCTTCAGTCCTATGTCGTCGCGCGTTACTTCGTGCAATGACCCGTCAAGCGACAAAATTCTCTCAACCAATGTGACACAAGTGACGCAAACGAGACTCAAATTGTTCGACCAATGTGACACGAATGATCGGTCAAACGAACAAATTGCCTCAACCAATGGTAACACAAATGACCGTCACTAACAAGGCATTGAAAGGGTCTGTCAAAATACTAACGATTTCATCGAGGAAATTATCGCGAAGGCAAATTCAGGCAAAATGCAATGAAGATATTTGCCTGTTAAAGAATTTGCGATTTCTTTTGTTCATAAGCAGCTTTATTTTTGTTACGATCGGTTTGGGACACATTTTACACTCATATGGTTAACTACGCAAAGCTGATGTTGGTCATGGTGCAGTTAGTCCGCACAAAGTTACCCCTCTTTGAATCTGCTCCGTGCTTAATTAGCCGAATTCTCATCTGGTATTGTTTTGCAAAAGTTTCGGTATAGAGTGTTGTCCCGGTGACGTTCAGTCGCTTATGCTTGTCATTCTCTGGAGTTCTCATGATAGTTTTATGGCTTTGCTCAAAATTATACTCCTTCATTGCATTTATCACCGCTGTAATCGGCACTTCTGAATGGATATTTGGAAGATGCTCCGGAACCAGTGGCAATAGTTCTCGTTAGGTGTGGAGAAGTTGTCCGCTGGCCAATTTATCTATCCTCGTTTGCTTGCGGCCATCGGATCTTTGTGTTGTGGAGCGACCTTTAGCAGCATTTGTGTTTATGAGAATTGACTTCGTATCGAACAAGTTTCGGCCAAAAGGAGGGATTGCCCAATGTTTTGTGGGAGGAATAAATCAATGTTCCTGCTGTTGTATTGATGCAGAAAGGTGAAAATTACGTCTCTACAAAGGAACCTGCATCACAAAACACGAACACAAATGGTCTTAATTTTGTAAATTGGTTTCCTTTTTAAGGAGATTCGATTCCACATGAATAATTCATTATCTATTTGATGCCGTCCATTAGTAAAACTCAGTCAAGTATTTTAAAGTTTTTCACAGCTCAGGCGAATAATTGAGTGAGGCCTAGTGCTCTTGATCTTAGTGCCTTCTTCTTCTGCGTTCTCTTGCTTGCTTGTGTTTTTGCATCTATCGGGAACTCTCGTAGCCGGGCTGCTCATGAAGTAACCAGTGGCTGACATACAATCTTGAAATGAACTTACGTGCTGTTTAGATCAATTGAATCGTTATATTGTTGCACCCAAAAATGCAATGTATTGGCAGTGGGCATAAATGCACTAATTATTATTGGGACACGGTATAGAGTGTCTTCACCACAGAGTAAGCATATACAGAGTGTCGACTCAAAAAAGTATCTGTATACAGTGAAAATTTTTATATAGAAAAATTCACTTTTTTGTGGAGATTACGTTCCCGTGGTCGAAACAATTATTTGAGCAGTTTGAAAAAAGTCAAAATTTCGCCAATTTACATACTACCGAGATGACTCCCCTATATAAGTAGTATGAAACAAGTTGGATATCAAAAGGAATGAAAGAATATTTGCTAATAAGCATCCTAACTAGACGGAAATCAAGCTGATTATCAAGGGAATTTTATGATCCGCATCATAATGGAAGTGTTCATGAAAACGTCGCGATATCATTCGTGCTTTCTTGGGACACCGTTTGAATGAATGATGTTTTGTATGTGATTTTTTTTTTTTGAATGGTTGATTGTTGTGTGAATGCATGTGAGAATTGACTTTGATAATTCGTTCTGTTAACTTTGTTATGGGTATCCATGGGTTTAGGTTTTGAATGGTTGTCTTTGTGTTTTTGTTTTAGAGGTGTTAGTTTGTTTTGATGTGTTGTTGTCTTGGATGATGTTTATTGTTTTTTTGTTTTTGAATGTGAGTTGAGTGTGCTTGAACTGTTGTTTTGTGATTGTTTTGCTTTTACAAGTGATGTTTTGAAGTTTTTTGTTTTGACAACATTATTTCGGTTTATAGTGGTAGGTTGAATTGATAGTTGATGGTTTTGATCTTGTACTTTCTTCTATCTAGTTGGTCTTAGTTAGTTTGGAATGTTGTGTACCCGATGATGGTTTCTATTGTGTATGTGTGCTTTTGTGATGAAGTGACAGATAGTTGTGTTTAGTTTTGTGAATTGTTTTGTTTGAAATTTCAAATTTTTAATTTCAATTTTCAGCGGGCATGCATGGATTTTTGATTCAATTACATTCATGTTTTCATTTCTAGAATCTGAATAAGTTGATGTGGACCCCATTTTACCTCTATTCAAAGTCAATTGAAAAAAAAAAAAATTCATAGTGTCTAGTGATTAAGTGATTTTGCTCTGCCAGTGGCAGGTTGCCCGTGATATGATCACGAAATTAAGAAAATACTCTTGAGAGCCTTAGTTTGAGGCCTTAAGGCGTCGGAGGCCTCAAGGCGTCGAGGCTGCTATTATAGTAGTCTCACTCCAATCTAGGCCAAGAGCAAAAGAAACATTTTTGTGAATCTTGGCATTGTTCTTAGATGTTGAGATTGTTGCAAATTTTTAGTTTTATTAAGTAAGTAGTCTAAGAATTGGATGGTTATTGGTTTTGGAAGGCGGTGTAGGTCGACTGCGCATGTGGTAAAAAGAGTTCCAATGACAGGAGGAGGAGTAGCACCGTTCCCCAGGTCTAGGTCCGATGGCACCGGAACACGTTCTGCTGGTATCCTGGTCTCCACTCTTGTCATTGAGGTGCTAGTGCCAAGCAGGCGAAGGAGATAGGGTTGGCTGAGATCTTTAGTCGTGGTGAAGGCAATCAGCCTAGAAGATGGGCACTTTGAAAAACGCTCCGCAGGCAACCCATACCTTAAAAAGGGGCTGAGGGTAAGCAGGGGCATGCTCCTCGTAGAAAAACAGAGCTCCAAGAAAATCCTTATGAATTGTGTTGCATTGAAAATGGCCTCCAGTGCCCAGCAGCACTTAAATGGGCAGAAGGTGCGAAGAATCTGCGTGTTAAATATTCGAAAGGAAAGACGAGAAGATGGAGTTCGATGTGGAAGTTGAAAAGTGGGAAGTCTGCGATGCAAAAGAACAGGGATATGTAAAAAAATTGAGGAGGAGGAAAGTAGACGTCTGCTGCCTGCAGGAGGTTCGGTGGAAAGGGCAAGGGACTCGATGTTTAGGAGTTAAAGGCAAGAGATTTAAACTTTGGTGGTCAGGAAATGATGGTTGAACGGGACGAGTGGGTATATTACTGAAGGAGGAGTTGTGCTAAAAGGTTGTTGAGATCGCAGGAAAAGTGACAGAGTAATGGCTATGGTGTTAGCGTTACAAGG